>SNQJ01S0034702.1:60841-71743 GCA_010110895.2 Picea sitchensis
AAAAAAAAAAAAAAAAATGTAGTTGAACTGAGGAGGAGATTCTAGCTGATCTGAAGAGGAGATTTCAGCTCTACATGCCAGTGCACTCCATCAGAAAATTGGTCAGTTAATTGTTATTTTTTTAAAGGGAAAATAAATATTTTGTTTCTTCATGCAAGTGTCTAGAGATATTGTGAAATTTCAGACTTTACCTGCATGTCACAATGTTCTTTGATGATTTTGTGTTGTATTAAATGGGGCAGGATTATTTTTTGTTTTATAGACTACACTTATGAAGATGAAGTTCTAATCGATATTCAGTTTCTAGAGACTGGAGTACTGAGATACATTTTGTATAGTTGATTTTTAGATCCTTTCAGGAAGAAGGTGGTTATGTATAGTCTTGCAGTTGATTTTCACTGTATAGGCCATGGGATTCGAACCTGCAAAAAGATCAAATGGTCGTAACTACAGCTGCTATTGTGAACAAACTGAATGAAATCTCCATGGGCATTGAAAGGACTTGCGTGATTCCAAGGAACAGGTGCGAAGGCTAGGTTTTTAAAAGATTTTGAATTGTATTTTGTTCCTTAAACATAGCCAAGGCTAGATTGGTATCAGAGGTATCAGTTGAATGAGTTAAGTCAGAGTTCAGTCGAATGATGATTAATTCGAGGCTTGAACATGCTAGGAATAACTGACTGCGCCTCCAATAATCACTGTAATGGCACCTTTACCAAGAGAACTTAACTCTTTATCTTCACTCTGTTCACAAGAGATCTTAGAATTTCATACTAAGTCCCTTAACAAGTTGATCCCATGCCACAACTCTCCCAGTTCTTGTGTACTTGTATTTATATTTGAAAATTAGATCATAATACTAGAAGGGTGCACGTGGTTTTAAAAAAACACAAGATCAAGATATGTTGACCAGAACGTTGGAGATGCTACTCTTCAACGCTCAGGGGCTTCACAATACCAATGCTCTAAGGAAAATGGACCCTTACTGCATCATCAAATCTTGAATGGTGCATGTATGTTGCTTAAAGTTTGAAGTGCACAATTGTTTGTCACTATGGCCATTTTGTGGATTTGATGCGCGATGTGTTGGGCAATGCCTAAAGAATAATATGTTGTTCCTTTGAACATATTGATAATCAAGAACATTTCAAATTTTTCTCGTTTATTGATAGTTTTATTTTCACATGTGGATTATCTTATTATTGTTACTTTCTCTTTTCAAAGGCAATAGTAAAGTGCCAGCCACTCTATTGTCCAGGATTGACCTCCTGGTGCTCTAGGACCATCTTTTGTGAATTAGCTGGAGATAACTTGTTCTTCATCGCTAAGAGTCGACTAAGGGATACCAATCAAAAGACTTTGCAGGAAAATGTTTACATGTAGCACCTAATGAATTAATACTTATTGATACCAGCTGGTTCATACAACAACATTCCATCTACTTTTTCATTTGCTTCCAAAGACAAAAGCAAGTATATCAAAGGATACATGCATATCAAGTGAGTTTTTGGGTAACAATTTTTTGTAACTCAAAGTATTTTTACTTTGAGGCGGGATGATTTTTTTTTAATTTGCAAGAGCATTGTAAGGAGTAAAATTTTGAAAGTTACTTGGAATTTGACAAGAGCCAAGTTCCAAGATCAGTCATTTTTCTCCTATTTCAATGACTATATGAGTGTTAAGGCCAAACCCTGATAGATAGTTTTTTGTGTGATGCATCTGATGTGTTTCTCATCTTGATATCTTTTGCTTGATTCTTTTTTGGTGCGAAGATTCAACACTACAATGTCGAAGTTAATTAATTTGTTCTCTGACTCCGATAAACTTG
This sequence comes from Picea sitchensis, assembly GCA_010110895.2. Lineage (NCBI taxonomy): Eukaryota > Viridiplantae > Streptophyta > Pinopsida > Pinales > Pinaceae > Picea > Picea sitchensis. The sequence continues at coordinate 62,670 of SNQJ01S0034702.1, forward strand.
AAGGCACAAAATCATACAAGACATGGAAACGTCTCATTGAAAGAACTCTAATTTATAATGAACTTTGGCGTGATATATGTAATGAAGATACTAAGACAAATAAGCCTACATATGCAGCTACATTAGCAAAATGGGAGGTTAAAAATGCCAAAGCATTAGCACTCATTAAATCTTCAGTTAATGATGAGTTGTATGTTCACATTGAAAATACTACTGATGCATGGCCTGCTTTGAAATTTTTTAAGGATTTATTTGATACTCAGCCTGAATAAAAGAAAGTTGATCTTCAATTAAAGTTGCTCCAAAAGAAATTGACTAAAGGAGGTTATGTACATGAATATATTTCCAGACTTAAGAACATTAAGAAGGAAATACTAAATGTTGGTTTTCAAGTAGTAGATGATAGTTTCATGACCACAATTTTAATTTTTGGATTGCCTTCTTCCTATACACATTTTTTGGAAACTTCACAAGTAACAGGAAATTTATACAAGATTACGTTTGATGAGCTAAGTGAAACATTATCTCAACACAACAAAAGTTTTGGAAAGAAAAAGCAAGTTGGGGAAGATGTTTTTTTTCACAGAGGCCAACACAAGTAAATCTTCAACTGACAGTTCTAGAAGCAGAGGAAGAGGACATTTTTTACAAGGTCGTGGTTGAAGCCAAAGTAGAGAAAAAAAAAATTTAGACAGGAGAAATTTTCAAGGCAAAGGAAACAGTCAAGGCAGAGGGTATTTTCAAGGTAGAGGAATCAGTCATGGTAGAGGGTATTTTCAAGGAAGAGGAAATAGTCAAGGAAGAGTTTGTTTTCAAGGCAATAGTCAAGGTACAGAGGTCAAAACAAAGGCAGAGGAAAAAATTTAGGCAGTGGAAGAGATTTAAGTCAAATTGTTTGTAGAAGATGTAACAAAGTTGGTCATTATGCAGAAGATTATCGAACTTCCATTGATAAAATTTCCAAGTTTCATCAAAACACGACACAATTTGCAAATGATCGAGATGATGATGGTTCAGAATATGTCTTTACCTCATCTTAAACATTACATATTTCCACTGATTTTCAAAGTGATTATGAATATGCTTGGATTCTAGATTCAGGAGCATCTCAACACATGACTTTCAGATGTGATTTATTTGGAATTTTCAAGAATGCCATCTTAATTTCATCTTTCTTGCAGATAATACCAAACATACTCCTTATGGAAAAGGTGTAGTTAAAGTTTATTTACCTGATATTGGAGAAAGAATGATTTCAAATGTATGGTATGTACCAACCTTTAAAAAGAATTTGTTGTCTTTAGTCGCGATTCGACAAGTAGGACATCAGGTGATTATGGAAGATGGATTAGTTAAGATTAATTTAGTCAAACAGAATATGAAAATAGTGATGACAGGTTATGAAGATGGAAAACTATTAAGAATGAAAGGGACATTTATTCCAAGACATTCTGACTTTGCAGGAGTAGTAAGTACAGGTATTTCACCCATAAGATTATGGCATGTGAGATATGGACATCTCAACTTTGAAAGTCTCTCTTAATTGCAAAAAAAAAGGATGGTTAAGGGACTTCAAACTTTCAAAAAGGAAAATATAAAATGTGAAGATTGCATTTATGAAAAACAAAGTCGAGAGATTTTTCCAATAAGTTCATGGCGTGCAAATAGGCGGTTGAAACTAGTTCACAGTGATGTTTTTCTTCACATAATTGGTATGAACTTGATTTTTCTTCATCTGCATATGATACATCCATCCCATTCACTTTGACAACATCATATGGGTCTTCCAACAGTTCATCAAACTCTCCTAGTAGTAGTAGTTCATTTGACAATGATTCTCCAACTCTAGAATCTTCAACTGATCGACGAACATCATTTTACATTAATCCAATTTACAATAATGGAAATTCAAATCCCCAAACAAGTGAACATCAACTACCAAAATGGGAAGTTCAAATTTTGAAATATGTAAGGCTTGATGAGCAGAATAAAACAGGAACAAGGGGATCACACAACAGTGAAGGAAAATTTTCCTTGGTAGCAAATGATTTTACTAAACCTTCCACATACAAAGAAGTAGTAAAACATAAAGAATGGCAACATGCTATGGTTGAAGAGTATCAAGTAGTAATTGATAACAAAACTTGGAAACTTGTTGATTTTCCTACAAGTGTTAAACCCATCAGATGCAAATGGGTTTAAAGAATTAAATACAACCAACGTGGAGAAATTGACAAGTATAAAGCACGACTTGTGGCTAAAGTTTTTGAGTAGCAGGAAGGCATTGATTATGAGGAAAATTTTTCTCCTACAACTAAATGGAATACCATCCATTTAACACTTGCATTGGTTCCTCAGAAAGGTTGGAAAGTTCATCAAATGGATGTAAAAAGTTCTTTTCTCAATGGAGACTTACAGGAAGATGTATATATTCAACAACCGCCAGGTTTTGAAATTGTAGTGCAGGAACATAAAGTCTGCAAATTAATTAAGGCTTTATATGGGTTAAAGTAAGCTCCCCGAGCTTGGTATACCAAAATGAATGAATACCTTAGGAAAGTTGGTTTTCAACGAAGTGAATACGATGATACTTTGTATATCCATCAACAGGATCCATATCTGGTGATTCTTGTTATGTATGTAGATGATTTGATCATTACAAGAAATAATGACTATCATATTGTACAGGTGAAAAATGAGATACATGTAGGTTTTAAGATGTCTGATTTGGGAATACTTCACTACTATCTTGGAATTGAAGTATTCCAATGTCCACATCATATTTTCATTTCTCATAGTAATTATGCAGCATAAATTCTTCAGCGATTTGGCATGCAGGATTGCAAACCATATCTTACCGCTATGGAACAACACTTGAAACTTTCAAAATTTGAACTAGGGGGAATGGTAGACAACACTATTTATAGACAGTTGATTGGCAACTTGATTTATTTGACAAACACTCAACCATATCTATCTTATGCAGTCATTATTCTTTCACGCTTTATGAAGTAACCACGAGATAACCACTGGAATGAATCCAAAATAGTTCTTCGATATATCCAAGGAACAAAATATTTTGGTCTTCTTTACAAAAAGACTAAAAAATTTGTACTTGGTGGATTTTTAGATGCCGACATTGCCGAAAGTATTGATGATCGAGAAACAACATCATGTTATTTAATGAACATGGGTTCAATAACAGTTTCTTGGAGTTGTAAGAAACAAGCTATAGTTTCCACTTCTATAGCAGAAGAAGAATATATCTCATCATGGGAAGCAACATGTGAAATTGTTTGGTTACGCAGAGTTTTGTAGGACTTGAGCATTTCTCAAACATAAGCTATCTCGTTATTCATTGACAGTCAGTCAACCATTAAGCTTTCCAAGAATCTAGTTTTTCATTCAAATACAAAGCATGTGGACACCAAGTATCATCATATCAGATCACTCATTGCAAAGGATGTCATCAAGCCAATTTATTGTCCTTCAGAAGATCAGATCTCTGACATTTTCACGAAACCTCTTGGCAAAATAAAATTTACTAAGTTTGGATGAACTTGGTATATGTTGTAATGTATCTTTGGATCATAAGGGGGAATGTTAGATGATCCAAAATACAAATATCATAGTTTAAAAAGTTAGAATAAAATGATTATTAATTTAGAATATTAAATTAATAATCTAGAATATTTGATTAATAAATGGAGACATTTAGAAATAGAGTATTGTTNTGTTATTTAATGAACATGGGTTCAATAACAGTTTCTTGGAGTTGTAAGAAACAAGCTATAGTTTCCACTTCTATAGCAGAAGAAGAATATATCTCATCATGGGAAGCAACATGTGAAATTGTTTGGTTACGCAGAGTTTTGTAGGACTTGAGCATTTCTCAAACATAAGCTATCTCGTTATTCATTGACAGTCAGTCAACCATTAAGCTTTCCAAGAATCTAGTTTTTCATTCAAATACAAAGCATGTGGACACCAAGTATCATCATATCAGATCACTCATTGCAAAGGATGTCATCAAGCCAATTTATTGTCCTTCAGAAGATCAGATCTCTGACATTTTCACGAAACCTCTTGGCAAAATAAAATTTACTAAGTTTGGATGAACTTGGTATATGTTGTAATGTATCTTTGGATCATAAGGGGGAATGTTAGATGATCCAAAATACAAATATCATAGTTTAAAAAGTTAGAATAAAATGATTATTAATTTAGAATATTAAATTAATAATCTAGAATATTTGATTAATAAATGGAGACATTTAGAAATAGAGTATTGTTGTAAAATATATGACTCTAGAAAGGTGTTGTATCTTAGGCTCTAAATTAGGAGTATAGTTATAAGATTGTTAAGATATCATTTATTGTAAATGAACACTTTTTTATTTAATAAGTGATCAATAACCAGATTTAGTTAGGACATTTAGCTTATATATAGCTCATTGCAAGAGTGTTGAGGTGTTCGGGTGTAAACTCTTGAAAATTCTCATATGTAATTTATTTTCCTATTTAATAAAAGTGTGTGTCTGAGGACCCTGTTCATCCTGTATATTAGGTGGATCTTAGTTGGATCCACATGTAACCCATCCTCATAAACAATGTAGCCTAAGTATTGAACCCTGTTCATTCCAAAGGATCATTTTTCCAAGTTGGCATATAGCTTGTGCTACTGGAGAGTCCTCAAAATCTGCTAAATATGTTGCATGTGCTCCTCCCAAGTTATGTTGAAGATAAGGATTCCATCTAGATATACAACAACAAAAGAGTTAGCGAAGGATTTCAATACATCATCCATCAACCTCATGAAAGTGGTTGGTTCAATTGTTAAGCCAAAGGGCATGACCAACCATTCGAAGATGCCTTCTTTAGATTTGAAAGATGTATTCCATAAATCATTCAGTTCGATGGGAACCTGGTGGTAGTGAGACTTTAGGTTAATCTTGTTAAAGAAATTTCCCCCCTTGAGTTGGTCAAGAAGGTCATCAATACAGGGAATTGGGTATAGTTCGTGACTGTGATTTTTTTTAATACTTTGTAATCAGTGCAAATTTGTCAGGTCCTATCTTTCTTGTCCACTAGTATAATCAGACTTCCGCAAGGGGAGGATCCGGGTATGATGTGCCCCTTTTGAGGTAGCCCTTGGATATTGTTGGTCCCAAAGTCTGCACCTAACTGCTAAAGGGAAGATCTAGGCCACCTCAAGTTTTGGAATGATTAATCTTTGATAATTTGATTTTGTTGGTCAGCTCAAGGATGGGTTTTGGAAAGATGGTGATCTGGTTGGAAAAAACACATTGTTTTAAGGTAGTTTATCCTTTTCTACTAGTATATATATTAATGGACATTTTGGGATATTAAATACACACATAGGAGACAATAGCCAACAATGTAATGAATCGCTCGCTCTATGATAAATAAAGACTTAAAATAATATCTTAAGACTCCAACAAAAATCTAGATGCAAATCGTCTAACAGGTGGTCAATTAGTTAATATATTCACTAAACAATAGTTGTATAATAGGTTGAATAATCGGTGAACAAATAAACTAAAACCGTGGATGAAAGAATAAGGAAATGTAATTTGTACACAACACAGAATTTACATTCAATATCAGATTAAACACATACATATTTAAGTAAGAAAATCAACTGCCATTAACATATATTAAACAAGTAGTGAAATTTACAATCTTGTAAGAAGGTCCTACCCTTCAAATACCTCTCTTTTCCCCCAAAAGTGAACCTACCCCCCTGAAAACATACAAAAAATGCATATTTATCAGAGTTGCAAAGGCTCTCTTCCATATGGGACCGAGGCTTCACTCTGTGCTCACATTTGTAAACAACTTATTAAATTAACTATGAAATTGTTGTAGTGCAATGATGGATACTTCAAACTTAACTTAATTAAAAGGGACATGATTCATATCAAACACAAATGACCACTTATTATGCATAAAATTGAAATGTCTCAACTTAACCAACTGAAAACTCTTGTTGATGGTACACCATTCTGATGCATAAGATGAATCGCACTAAGCCTTTGATAGAAACAGATTCAGGGGGACATTAATGAATGATGTATCGAGATTTGGCATGCCTGTCAAGTTTTTGAGACAACTTGATATGACTGAATGTGTTCACAACTCCTTCTTGATCTATACCATGATTTTCAATCTCCGAACTGTTCTAGGAGATTAACATTCGAGCGTCTTTTATTCTCAAAATTAATGTGAGTCGTCAATTTGTTTTGCAAATATGTGATCTGAGGGACCCTTCTACCTTATCTCCCTTGCTAGAGTTTTCTTATTCTACTAGTTGTATACTTCCTCTAACCCTATTTAGCGATGGTGTCAATTCACAACTTTGAGAGTTTTTGGATGTGCAATGTGAAATTCCCCTAGAGAAGTACGGACCCAGAGTGACATGGAATCCTAACATCACTTCGGGTCTTCGGTGGTTCAGAACATTAGGCTTCGGGAGTTTTGGATTGTGAAGCATGAAAATCTATTGAAGTAGTATGGGCCCGAAGTGATGTGTCTAAGAAGGAGAGTGACATGTGTCACTCGAAATTGAGCAGATGACATGCCCCAAGGTGCCTGGAATGAATTTCATATGTCAACTCCATATGGATGGCACATGTCAATGCCAGATGGATTCCATGTGTCGGTGCCAAATGGACACCACATGTCTTGACGAATGAGTGTCGTGTTCTTTGGCACTTCGGTCTTCAGGAGTTTTGTATTATGAAGCATGAAAATCTCCCGAAGTAGTATGGGCCTAAAGTGACGTGTCTCACAAGAAGAGTGACATGTGTCAATTGGAAATGGAAGAATGATGCAATCAAATGACCTAAAATGAGTGCCATGTGTCATGACTAATGAGTGCCACATTTTTTCGGAATTTCGGGGCTCTGTGCTTTATATAGACCAAAACCTCCCAGATGAACGAACTTGTGAAGTGACGTGGCATTGAGGGCCCACTCTAGAACTTCAAGGCTCTGAAACTTCAAAACTTCGGCACTTCGTCTCTTCATCTCTTTGCTTAATATGGATCATAACCTCCCATATGAACAAAATTTTGAAGTGACGTCGAAGTGAGGGCCCACTCCAACACTTCGGAGCTTCAGAACTTTGGCACTTCGACACTTCGGCTCTTCAGAGATTTGTGCCTGTTGGATCTCCTTTGTTGCAATTTTAACCTGTATGTTCCTACCATCTGAGCCCAAAATTTACTAGTTTTGAATATTTCATTTTTTTCCCATGGTTGTTCCCTGTGCATACAACATACTTGATCAACCTTCTATAAGCTCAATTAATGGAAAACAAGATGACAAGTAATTCGAACCAAATCACGATATCTATTTATCCTTCAAGAAAAATAGAAAAACTTTGTGCAAGGAATTAGGCAAGCAAGGCAAAAAGGAAAACCAAGTCATTGAAAAAATGGGAAACTAACTTGACCAACCTTAAGAGGAAATATTTCTAGGAAGGTACGGAAAAGACAGAGCGAGGGGTAGGGTAGCAGACTTAGGTCTTAATGTTGGCTACTACTGGGGATAACACTTCCTTGCGAGGTGCTAAGAATAGTAGATAAGGTGCCTTATAATTAAATAAATTCTCTCACCTCCCTTCTCTTACCTCTACTTCTTCGTGTAAGTCAAGCATGTATATCTTTGAAGTTCAAAACAATATACACACTCCAGTGCCTTTGTTGGGATATGGAGTCTTCATTCAATCTGAAAATTAAAACTGCAACTACACCCCGGTGCCTTCATTGGGATATGGAGTCTTATTGTTGATCTACACACAAACTATTGAAAAACTAAACATACTAAAAAAAATCTGTGGACTGAAAAATTAACTACTTGAACTAAGAGCTTATTCTGCTACTACCTACTCTATTCAGTTGAAAACCAAGTAATCATGTGTAATCAGATTTCCAATGAAACCAAGAAACCATTTGACTGAGAACCATAACTTTGTGCATGTCACTGTTTCGAATAGTCCAAAGAGGATATATCATATGCAACAAAAAATTAGAAGGCATCTTGTACTCATGGCTTCAAAAGAGGATCATGCTAAAAATTACCACATTTGAGATTTTGGAAAAATAAGAATCCATCCAAATCGCTATTGGATCTTGAAGCTCATGAAAAGCCTCCAAATGGTTGAGAGGACAAATTTGTTGTTGTGTGATATTTGCATTATAAGCAAGACTAAGTTGATCCTTTCCTTGTTGAAACAATTCATGAAAGTCATGTGATTCACAACCATAAAGAGCAACAAAACACTCTTGATACTGCTCATCTTGTTGTTTGAAATGAAAATATATATCTTCTGCATTGTTGATTTTTCCTTGTTCTAGCTCCAGAATGTCATCTTCAGACTTATAGATTTACTATTGCTCAACAATTTCAAAAGAAAGGGGAGAAACTTGTTCTTGACCTTCAACATCACTTTCCTCATAATTAATCAAATCTTTTTGAGAACATAGAACAACAAATGTATCATAACAACGACTAACTGAGACATCTAGAATAATGAAAGATGTATCCAAAGCCTTGTTATCATCATTTTCATCATTATCGTAATTAGCATCATATTTTTGAATAAAAGAATTAGAACAAGACTCATATGTAATCAAATCTTCCTCCATTTCCTCAACAGAAAAATCCCTTTTACTTTTTCACTACTAGAGGAACTAATAAGTGACTGTCGAATATGAGATCCAAATTCTTCACAACAGTCTTCAAAAAGTGAACTAGCTAGAAAAAACCTTTTACAATGCTCATTGAATGAAACATGGAACTATTCGAGGGAGAATATTCTAGCAGAGGGAAAGGATTGATACCACTGACGAGAATCTCCCTCTAATGAGTAAATGGATATATTCATTAATACATCCTCGTGACAGATTCCCTATTGATGCATGAGTTCATGAAACTCAAGAAAATGCTCAACACGGTTGTCATCTCTATGTTCTCTAAATCTGGGAAAGAAATCCCCCCACTCATCTATAGTAGGAACAACATTTGGAAAACCAAGAACAATAGAGAAAT
>SNQJ01S0034702.1:73475-102254 GCA_010110895.2 Picea sitchensis
TTTCTAGGAACGTATAGAAAAGAGAGAGCGAGGGACAGGGGTGTAGAATTAGGTCTTAACATTGGCTCCTACCTGGGATAACACTTCCTTGTGAGGTGCTAAGAATATTAGATCAGGTGCCTTAGAATTAAAGGACTGCTCTAACCTTCCTTCTCTTACCTCTTCTTCTGCCAATAAGTCGAGCATGTATATCTTTGAATTTCAAAACAATAACTACACTCCAGCCTTTGTTGGGATATGGAGTCTTTATTCAATATGAATCTTAAAACTACAACTACACCCCATTGCTTTTGTTGGGATATGGATTCTTATTGCTGATCTACAAGGAAACTACTGAAAAAACCAACATATTGAAAAAAATACGTGAACTGAAAAATTAACTACTCGAACTAAGAGCTTATTCTCATACTACCTACTCTATTAAGCTAAAAACCAAGTAACCATGTGTAATCATATTTCTAGTGAAACCCAAGAAGCCATTTGATTGAGAACCATAAATTCGTGCATGTCACTATTGAGAATAGTCCAAAGAGGATATATCATATGAAAAAAAAAATCAGCAGGCATCTCGTACTCACGGCTGCAAAAGATGATCATGCTAAAACCTACCAAATTTGAGATTTTGGAAAAATAAGAATCCATCCATCTAGCTATTGGATCTTGAAACTCATGAAAATCCTCCAACTGGTTGAGAGTACAAAGTTGTTGTTGTGTGATATCTGCATTATAAACAAGACTAGCCTGCTCCTTTCCTTGTTGAAATAAAAAGTCATGTGATTCACACCCATAAAGGGAAGAAAACCACTCCTGACACTGCTCATTTTGTTGTTTGAAATGAATAGGTATATCTTCTACATTGTTGGTTTTTCCTTTCTCTAGCTCCAGAATGTCATCTTCATACTTATAGATTTCCTGTTGCTCAAGAATTTCAAAAGGAAGGGGAACAACTTGCTTGTGACCTTCAACATCACTTTCCTCATAATTAATCAAATATTTATGAGAACATAGAAAAATAGATGTATCATAACAATGACTAACTGAGACATCTACAATAATGCAAGATGTATCCAAAACCTTGTTATCACCATTTTCATCATTAATATAATTCCCAACATCATAATTTTGAATAAAAGAATCAGAAGAAGACTCATATGTAATTGAATATTCCTCCACTTCCTCAATGGAAATATCCCTTTTATTTTCACTACTACAATAACTAATAAGTGACTGTCGATTATGAGATTGAAATTATTCACAATAGTCTTCAAAAAGTAAATCAGCTAGAAAAAACCTTTTACAATGCTCACTGGATGTAGCATGGAACAGTTCAAGGGAGGATATGCTAGCAGAGGGAAAGTATTGATACCACTCATGAGCATCTCCCTATAATGAGTAAATGGACATCTCATTAATAAATCCTCGTGAAAGATTCCCTATTGATGCATGAGTTCATGAAACTCAAGAAAATGCTCAACAGGGTTGTCATCTCTATGTTCTCTAAATCTGGGAAAGAAATCACCCCATTCATCTATAGTAGGAACAACATTTGGAAAACCAAGAACAACAGAGAAATTAAAAGGAGAAAACCTCTGATCCAAGATGGCTTCCATCTGAAAATATGATGTTGTAAAACTTTGGAGTCACCACTGGATTCTTTAACCATGGAGTCACGAGGTGTGGAGTCACCACTGGATTCTTTAACCATGGAGTCACGAGGTGAATGATTATTCTTTGATAATTTGATTTTGTTGGTTAGCTCAAGGATGGGTTTTGGGAATATGGTGATCTAGTTTCACTGGAAATCTGATTAAACATGATTACTTGATTTTCAGTTGAATATAGTAGGTAGTGGGAGAATAGGCTCTTAGTTCGATTAGTTAGTTTTTCAGTTCATAGATTGTTTTCAATATGTTTGTTTTTTCAGTAGTTTTTGTGTAGATCAACAATAAGACTCCATATCCCAACAAAGGCAATGGGGTGTAGCTGCATTTTTAAGTTTCAGATTGAATAAATACTCCATAGCCCAACAAAGGAACTGGGGTGTAGTTAGTGTTTTGAACATCAATGATATACATGCTCAACTTACAGGTTGAAGAAGAGGTAAGAGCAGTTATTTAATTATAAGGCACCTGATCGATTGTTCTTAGCACCTTGTAGGGAAGTGTTATCCAACATCTTTTGGCGTCACTTCCAGGGAATGGAGTAACAAAATATATTTCCCTAGGAGAAAGACAACGATCAAATATGATCTTTGATAGTGAAAAAAAACTAGACACATTTAGAGTGCAAATCATTCACCTGGCGACTCCATGGTTAAAGGATAGAATCCACAGTTTTAAGAAGTGATATTTTCAAATGGAAGCCATCTTGGCTTGAAGGTTTTCTCCTTTTAATTTCTTTTTTGTTCCTAGTTTTCCAAATGTTGTTCCTAATATAGATGAGTGGGGTGATTTCTTACCCAGATTTAGAGAACATAGAGATGACAACCCTGTTGAGCATTTGCTTGAGTTTCATGAACTCGCGCATCAGTGTCGAATCCTTCATGAGGATGTATTAATGAAGATGTTCATTTACTCATGAGAGAGATATTGATCCGAAAAGATCTTTTAATGATTGTGGTTGACTTATTAGTTGCATGTGTTAATTAACCATTTCTGAAGTTGAATGAAAGAGGATGAATTTAATGAAGGAACATAGAAGCCATAAAACAATATACAGATCTGAACTGAAGTAATAAGAACAACAAACCATAACAAGAGAAGTGATAACAAAGTTTGGTACAAAATTGCCTACGTCTCTCGGCCTTTGTCTCAGTGGGGGATGATTCTTTATTAATTATTCAATGCTTTCAAAGTACATCAAAAGTACATCAAATAGAATCCATTCTAATCTCATTGTTTTATTCTCGACCTCAGAAATCCAATGCATCTGACGACACTAAAAAAGACTAAGTATAGCCTCTAGAAATGGCCTCCAAAGTTCTCCTAGTTCATTAGTTTTTTCTGCATAAATAACATTGTTCTACTTTAATCTACATAAATTCAACCTATGGTAGCATTGGTAAATATTTTGGTTTAAAAAGAATGAGGTGATAATTTTAAATCCCGACCTCCCACCTTTTTGGCATAGAATCGGGCCAAATCTCCATAGTACATGGCATATATGATTTCTTTTTGACATAGAATCGGGCCAAATCTCCATAGTATATGGCATATATGGTTTAAATAAACCATATGCCAAGGTTTCCGATATGTGGCGCATTGTAACAAATTTTGGTGGATTTTCTTCATATGGTTCAATACCCACTTAACCATATTCGTGGCATAAAAATTGCATAAAGTGCTTTTAATATGGCATATCCAAACCATATTACATATGGTTTTATAACCATAATACCACAACGTGGCATACCATATCCCTTTTTAAATGGGTACTTTGTCCACTTTATAAAATATTCGTGGTTTATCCACTTTAATGAGCACAAAATAGTTTTAAAAATAATCATATATATTATAATATATAATGCCCTCAAAATTTAATAATTTGCCTTATCTTATTAATTCGAACATGCCATGTGTTGTCATTGGCCTATGTAGAAACCAATCAGATGTCAAGTGTCCACACAGAACTCTGCCACTTGTCACCTATGCTACCTGCTATGTGTCAATTATGCAATTTTCGACGTCACCTTGTTCATGCCACGTGCCAACTCTAGAATGTGCCACGTGTCCTTTGACCAGTTGACTTTTTATCTTCTTATGTGAAACTTCCAAATACGATAAATTTCGCATACGATGTTGGATTTACAATTCGTTTGCACCATAAGAAAGCTTGCGACGAGCAATGCATGATATTGTCATTTTATTGAGCATTCAACAACTTTGAATTTTAGGCCTTTCTGAGCCCCATCAAGCTCCTGGATCCAATTCTAGATCACACCTCCCAACTAAAATACCTTTTGGTCCCCAAAAGGTTACTGACCAGTCAACAAGCTCGGGATAGGCCACCCGGCTTGTCCTTTGTCTTTGAACTTTGTCCTGTGCACTTGTCTCATCAAGATCAGTTGTAACACAATCATGACAACTGACAACATATTATTAGCCATTTGAACCCTGTTACATCTTACCGAAGCCACTATTATCCATGTAGACAACATTACTAATAATAGCATCAAAATGATGACTAGACATCAGTTGATGTACTTATAATATTTGCACGACATGAGCTTATCTTGAAGCAATCTATGATTGATTTTCCATTCAAAAATCATTTCCTGTTCTTGCTTAAGATCGATTACTTCATTTGAAACAATTATTGGTTTGTTGCTTGCTTGAACTTCCTTTTTTAATTGTTCTAGTGTTTGAAGTGTTTTATTTTCCTTAACATGATGAACATGAACCACATAATTGTGACCTGCATTGCTTAATTGATATTGATTCTTTGTCCTGTAGAAGATTTCCTTATGATCATATAAGTATGGACTACCCAACACCATTCCAAATTCACTTAATGGAACTACATCACATGTTACCTCATCCACATACTTACATGAAATTGAAAATTTTATTGTGCACTATTTTGTTATGTGCATTTGATGATGGTTTCTTATCCATTTAAGTGTGTAAGTCTTATGATGTGCTTGTGTTTTTAACCCCAATTGCTTAACCAATTCTTCCGAGATTAGATTAGATTGAGATCCATTGTCGATCAATGTGTGTATCTTAGTGTGCCGCATGATGTTCCTTATATGAAAAAAGTTACTTCTACAATCAATGCCTTCACCAATTTTACCTGTCATACCAACCAATGAGACTTTAGATTCATCACCCGAATCTAATCCCAAGTCTGTGGGTCTTGTTGTCGCTGCCACTGTTGCCTTCCCTTCTTTTCCTTGAACCACTTTGGCCTCTTCTTGGGATGCAACTTCCAACATCTATCCTTATCATGTCCCTCTTTCTTGCAATTCTTGTAAGAGGGCCTCTCTTCCTTTTTCGCCACTGAACTTGTCGTTTTGCCCTACTTCAATGTCTGTCACTTGAACAAAAACCTCATTAAGGTTAGTGGATCCAAACATGAATATAGTGTTTCTAATATGTGCAGGTAAACCTCCTGTGTACTTCATAAGGGTTTCTTGTGTATGTAAAGGGATAGCTAACATCAATGCCATTTTTCGAAATCCATCAGTATACTCTTGCACTGTTTGTCCTTTTCTTAGTTTTAAAGATTGTCATTCAATTAATTCTTTTTATTTATAACCCAAAGGGTAGAATTGTTTCCTAAGTGAATAAATGAAGCTTTTCCATGATGGAAATACATTACACACTTGTTGCGTTCCATTTTTCAACTTTCTTCGCCACCATATGAGAGTTGTGCCTGGAAGTCTCAAAGATGTTGACTTGATTTGTGTGGCCTCATCCTTCATCTGTTGCACACTACAGTAAACCTCCATCTACCTAACCCAATTGTTAAGTTTCTCTGCATTTACTTCACCATCATATGTCGACAACTCAAATTTAACATCAAGTTTTAAATAGCATTTCATTCTTATGTTTATGAACATGTTTCTTTGCATTAGATTTAGAACTTGAACTCGAAGAAGAAGGAGAAAAAGGAGGTGATGATGGAGGTGAAGGAGGAATATAAGGAGGATCCTCTTCCTCTTCACTTTTTCCCTTTGAAGATTTACCAAGAACCGGTCTCTTTCATTCCAAGTAATCCTCATACAAAACTTTCACCATCTCCAACATAGCAAGGAAAGTTTTTTGAAACTCTTTCTCAACAAGAGAAAGTCCCTCTTCCGATACCATCTTCTCACTATGAGAAGCTCTCTTTCTCAATCCAATTAATGTATTCTCTACAACAAGATCGCCTTCACAACATTGTATCTTTTCCCTGATTAACATGCAAAACTCAAATCCAAACGTCAACTAGCTCTGATACCACTTGATCCGAAAAGATCTTTTAATGACTATAGTTTAGTTATTAATTGCATGTGTTAATTAACCATTTATGAAGCTGAATGAAAGAGGATGAATTTTATGAAGGAACATAGCATCCATAAAACAATATACAGATCTGAACTGAAGCAATAAGAACAACAAATCATAACAAGAGAAGTGATAACAGAGTTCGACACAAAATTGCCTACGTCTCCGGCCCTTTGTCTCAGTGGGGGAGGCTTCTTTATTATTTATTCAATGCTTTCAAAGTACATCAAATGGACTCTATTATGATCTCACTGTGTTCTGCTCGACCTCATAAATCCAATGCAACTAACGACACTAAAAAGGGCTGAATATAGCCTCTAGAAATGGCCTCCAAAGTTCTCCTAGATCATTGGTTTTCTCTGTATAAATAACATTGTTCTTCTTTAATTTACATAAATTTGACCTATGGCAGCATTGGTAAATATTTTGGCTCAAAACGAATGAGGTGAGAATTTTGAATCCCAACCTCCCACCTTTTTGGCATAGAATCAGGCCAAATCTCCATAGTACATGGCATATATGATTTCGTTTTGACATAGAATCGGGCCAAATCTCCATAGTATATGGAATATATGGTTTAAATAAACCATATGCCAAAGTTTCTGATATGTGGCGCGTTGTAACAAATTTTGGCGTCTTTTTTTAATATGGTTTAACACCCACTTAACCATATTCGTGGCATAAAAATTGCATAAAGTGATTTTAATATGGAATATCCAAACCATATTACAGATGGTTTTATAACCATAATGCCACAACGTGGCATACCATATCCCTTTTTAAATGGGTACTTTGTCCACTTTAATGAGCAAAAAATAGTTTTAAAAATAATCATATATATTATAATATATAATGCCCTCCTTAAAATTAATACTTTGCCATATTTTACCAATCCCAACATGCCACGTGTTGTGATGGGATTGGCCTATGTAGAAACCAATCAGATGTCAAGTGTCCACATAGAACTATGCCACTTGTCATATGCAACCTTCTATGTGTCAATTATGCACTTTTCCACGTCACCTTGATCATGCCACGTGCCAACTCCAGAATGTGCCACGTGTCCTTTGACTAGTTGACTTTTTACCTTCTTATGTAAAATTTCCAAATGCGATAACTTTTGCATACGATGTCGAATTTATATTTCGTTTGCACTGTCAAAAAGATTGTGACGAGCACTGCATGATCATGTAATTTTATTGAGCATTCAAAAACTTTGAATTTTAAGACTTTCTAAGCCCCAACAAGCTCCTAGATCCAATTCTGGATTAGATATGATCGTGAGTGGTATCGATCCTTTCCCTATGCTAGCATATCCTCCCTAGAACAGTTCAATGCTGCATTCAGTGAGCATTGTAAAAGGGGTTTTCCATCTAATTTACTTTTTCAAGATTATTTTGAAGAATTTGTATCTCATATTCTAGAGTCACTTATTAGTTCTTCTAGTAGTGAAAATAAAAGGGATTTTTCTATTGAGGAAGTGGAGGAAGATTCGATTACATATGAGTCTTCTTTTGATCCTTTTATTCAAAAATAATATGTTGGTCCTAAAGTCTGCACCTGACTGCTAAAGGGAAGAGCTAGGCCACCTCAAGTTTTAGAATGATCATTCTTTGATAATTTGATTTTATTGGTTAGCTCAAGGATGGATTTTGGGAAGATGGTGATCTGGTTGGACAAAATGCATAGTCTGAAGGTAGTTTATCCTTTGCTATTGGTATGGATATTAAAGGACTGTTGGGGATATTATAGACACACACAAGAGACAATAGCCAACAATGCAATGAATCACTCGCTATATGAGAAATAAAGACTTAAAATAATATCTTAAGAATCCAACAAAATCTAGATTCAAATCATCTAACAGGTGGTCAATTAGTTAATTTATTCACTAAACAATAGTTGTATAACAGGTTACATAATCAGTGAAAAAATAAACTAAAACTTCGGATGAAAGAATAAGGAAATGTACTTTACACGAAACACATAATTTTCATTCAAGATCAGATTAAACACATATAGATTTGAGTAAGAAAAACAACTTCCATCAACATATATTCAATAGGTAGAGAAATTTACAATCTTGTAAGAAAGAACTACCCTTCGGATACCTTTCTTTTCCCCCAAAAGTGAACTGATCCCCCTGAAAACATACCAAAACTACATATTTATTAGAGTTGCAAAGGATCTCGTCCATCTAGGACTGAGGCTCCACTCTGTGCTCACAGTTGTAAACAACTTATTAACTTAACTACGACATTGATGTAGTGAAGTGATGTATACTTCAAACTTAACTTAATTAAAAGGGACATGATTCATATCAAACACAAATGAGCACTTATTATGCATAAACTTGAAATGTCTCAACTTAACCAATTGAAAATTGTTTTTGATGGTAAACCAGACTGATGCATAAGTTGAATCACACTAAGCCTTTGATAGAAACTGATTCGAGGTGACAGAGGTGAGTGATGTGTCAAGCATTGGCATGCATGCTTGTTGTTTCAGGCCACTTGAGATGACTGAATGTGTTGACAACTCCTTCTTGAGCTATACCATGATTTTCAATCTTTGAACTATTGTAGGAGATTAACATTCTGATGTATTTTATTCCTGAAATGAATGTGAGCCACTGATTTGTTTCGCAAATATGCGATCTAAGGGACCCAACTACCTTAGCGCCCTTGCTAGAGTTTTATTAGTTCCCCGGTTTTATATAAGGAGGCATTCTCATGGTGAAAGTTACAATGGAGATTGGGAATTACATCAAACTTATGATCTCATGAGTGATATTCCATCAAAGCAATCAATGGAGATTACTTGAGCAAGGGGGTTGGACAAGGAGAACTGGAAGAAGTTGTTGCACCTTAATTCAAAGGATTGTAAGTAATTTTACTTGTTCTCATTAATATAATCAATGCTTGGCTTGTTTCTTTCAAACTTGTGCTTTTTCCATAATGAGTTTGTCTACAATAGATGGATCTATGATTGAGCTAATCTCAGTAGAGTAGGAAGTCCATTGTATCCTTGTTTGTTTTACAGGACCTATCAGGGAGCTCAGGATCGAAGCTCAGCCAGAAATTTTCAACGACAAACATCGTTTATAAGGTACATATCTTTCTCCTTTTCTTTAATTCATTATCTTGATTAGATATAAAAGGAATTCAGTGTCCATGTTAAGAACTTTCTGTCTTGGCCTAGGAGTCTAGAGACCAAGAGGGATACCACTTGTCCACAGGAGGATTCACCTACAACATAAATTGGCGACTCCACTGGGGAGGAGCTATGATTTGTTTCCTTTACTAGGTCTTGTCTTGGCTTGAATTTCCCACTGATTTGACCCTCTCCATGAATGTCTCTGATCCTTAGGTTTGATTGTTGGCTCTTGGATATATCTTAAACAAAAAATTTTGCATTCTTCCTGAGTTTGTTTTGAGTTTCTGGGCATTTCTCTGAGATTTTTCAGTAGAGTGCTCCCCTTCCCTTACCACCAGAGCATTGGCACTCCCTTACAGTCTTCCACAGAGTGTTGGAGTGCTCTGTGTCCCTTTTTGGAGGAGCGCTACCCCTTTTTCTGCATAAATCTTCTTAGAAATTGGTTTTTCCTCAGTCTTTTTGTTGATTCATCTGCTCAGGGTTTATGCTATCTTAGTGTGTCCTTGTTTAGCCTCCAATTATTTGATTTCTAAGGATTATTCATCTCTTTCTTTGATATTTGACATTTGTCCTTGCTTTGCAATAACTCTTTGTCTTTGCTGACCTAGAGTTAACTTCTTGTTTTCTTCTCCTTTATTTGATTGAGTGAAAACTTTTGTGAGGAAATCCAAAGGTACGTGAACTTTTAATTTGATCTTTGAGGTCAACTTTCCATCATTTCTCTTTTGTTTGATGTTTTTGGTTCTTGTTTGCAATTTGGTTATCTTTGTCCTTCTTGTCGATTTCACGATGAGAGTGTATTTTTTGTTTTGTGTGAAGTTTGCTTCTGATTGACATTTAGAAGTGTTGCATCTGATTATCATTCACATATAAGAAAAATGACATATTTTAGTGATTGGTTTGGGTATTAGAAGACATTTCTAAAAATTTTAGCATTTCATTGGATTTGAGTGAGAAACAAATTGATTGAGGACATTTCATATTAGTGTTTGATAGTGAAAACAACTTTCTCTCTTTCCCTTAAATAGCCATTCATCAAAAGAAACGATTGCTTATCATTTTCTTTTGCATTTTTGGGAATTGAGTCATCATACCATCAGTTTCATTGTCATACACCCTTTGAGTAAAGAACAACCATAAAATCAATGCTAATTGAAAATTATCTAGAACATTTTAGTTTTTAGGATCTTCCACCAACATTAGACTAGGATTAGCACTTTGGATTAGGTTGTGAGTACAACTCTCCAAAGTTTTAAAAATGAACATTAGGATCCTGAAATAGGGATAGTCAAATCCAATTGTCGTATAGGCTTTATGGGATCACCCTCTCACACAGGGGTTACACACGAGGTCACATTCGAGTGAGTTACAAAGATTATCCCTCTGTGGTTCAACTGTTTGTAGTGGTCGGATCATATATTGGGGGTCACTTGAAGGTATACCCATGATTATGTGTGGGAGCCTCTCGAGTTGATTTCGGACTTGTTATCCTACCCATATGTTCAGATCGGACTGTCGACTGTACCCACCCAGTGGCTGACTGCAAGTTAGTGTCTGTAGTTGCGATAATCCTTAGGTACTTACACGAGGTGAAAATGAAGGGAAATCTCACTGTACCTAGGACATACATTGGTCAAACTCACTCGGGCTCTTTGGAGGGTAAATCCACAATTACTGCGTGGAAGCTTGTACCAAGGTGAAAGTTCATTAAGCAGGTCACCATTGTAATTGTTCCACCATATCCTAGCCCCTTCTTGACTTGATCACGCGATGTTGGATTTCATCACCAATTGGTATGGTCATTGAGAGAAGTTTTGTTTGCTTGGTTTTGATTCCTAGATTTTATTAGCATATATTGTTTCTTTTTGTTAGTTGGACCTAGATTTTCAACGTGTACTGTTATTCTCCAAAATTGAGCCTATAGACAATAAAGGTCTTCTCTGATCACGTAGGATGCAAGGGTTGCCTTCGGAAGGATACCAACCCTTACCTCCTAACCCTCCAGAAGACAACTATTGTGGAGAGGTAGAAAATCAATCTGACACTGGGAGTGTTGTTGCTCTTCCATTAGATAACTCAGAAAGTGCTTTGGTTATAGTTGACAATCCCACTCCTCACATTACATCTGTGTCAACAACCCCTCTCGAACCAATTTTGCTTCGTTTAGACTCCCTTGGGAATGTCATAGACGAAGAGGTCACACAGTTACCAACGAGAGATTTTACCGAAACATATATGGAATCCACAAAACCAACCTTTGGTGATGAGTATAGGACTCCTATTCATCCTACGACTGAAATAGATACAAATCCCACACCTGCTCGTTCTGTATGGAGGACTTCATCAAGACGCAATTTTTATGAGCATTTTGAATCCTTTCGACAACCCTTTCGTCCTCATGACCCTCTTGGTGAAACAAGACCATCCTGTCAAACTATGAATCACCCCATTGATAAGGTCATTAACCCTACTATTGTGTCAGCACAAATGTATCCTAATGTTGGACTCATCACCTTTACTCATTCCCAAGGAACTTCGATCCCTACCCCCGCTTTTACAAAATTTCACTCTACAACTCCACTTGTTCTGCACGATCCTGCTGGGACATATTTGCACTAGAGAATGCAGACCCTTTCCATCCAAATACAACCGACTAGAGGGAAACCACCATCCAGAGGAAATATCCTTCCTGGAGGACCACCATTCTATGGCAGGCCTACCCCTCCTTGGGGACAACCCCCTTTTCATGCTCCTCTTGGAGGGAAACCTCCCTTTACCAGTCATACCCCGGTCGTTAATCCACCACTGGCAGGGGGGAAACCTTCGTTTGATGGAAACCCTTCACAATCCTGGGGAGTATCTTCAGGAGGGACTTTTACACAACCCCACGTTAGGGGGCACTCATATCATAACCCACAACGAGTAATATCAAATCCTATTCTTTTCGGAACATCTTATGGACAACCTTTTCCAGGCGGCATCCCAAACACCACCTGGATTTCTCAGGGACAATAACCTTATCCTCCTCATGGGTCTAATATGTGTTTGCCTCCGGGATCTACTCCTTACCATCCTCAAGGGAAAAATGTTTATCCTCCTTATGGGCAAGCAAATCACCCAGCTTATAATGCTCAGAACCCACTGGGTTATGCAAATGTTTCTCAGCCATCATCAAATCCTGCTTATCCTGGCCAACAACAACCGTATGTAGGAGGACCTACTGGTTACAACTATCCACCTAACCTAGTTTATGGTCCTATGGTGTTCCTATGCCAGACCAGTATCATCTGCAAATTAACTGAAAACTACCTTTCCTTGCGAATCTGGACCTCCCAGACTTGTGTCGGTTGACTAATGATCCTATTTTTCATTCACTGGTTTGGCCAGTTATCCCAACTAAACTTCCTTTCGATATTCCAAAATTTGACGGAAAATCTGGAGAAGATCCAAATAACCATGTGATGACTTTCCATTTGTGGTGTTCATCAAACTCCCTCATGGATGATTCTATACATTTGTGTATTTTCGAACGAACACTTACGGGCTCAACAAGAAAGTGGTATATTGAACTACCACGTGCTTATTTTCATGATTTCAACTCCCTTGCCATGTCTTTCCTCACGCACTTTCAAATACCTATTCTCTACGAGACGGGTGCTGAACTCTTGACCTACCTTCATCAAAATGACTCTGTGCATATCTCTGACCATATTCATGAGTGGAGATACCGACGAAGGATGATCAAGGTAATCATTCCTAACATATTATTGGCAGAATGGTTTACTAAATCACTTTTACCCCCGATCGCTCACGATGTCGCTATGGGTGGAGCAGTCACCGAGGAAGAAACCATTTCTCGGGCTCAGTACTTAGATTTGGTTAATTCACAATATGGTACTTTGTATGATTTTCTTTCGAATGCTACTCGAGCTAATACCGATCCATCCAAGCCATGATCCTCATCTCATGTGGACGATGTTATCGGTTCCGTCAAAACTCAATATACTTCCCAATCGACGACACTCTCCTCTACCTCCCCCCAAACTTAGATCTCTAAGGTGAATGCAGTTCAATATGCCCCTTCACAACAATTCAGAGGTAAGAAGAAGACAAAAAATAAATCAAAAAATACTAATAACAATAAACAACCAAAAAATCAAGCTCAAACACCTGCTACTGCAAATAAGCCACAACGGAAACTGAAATTCCCATGTATCATTTGTGGTGACAAACACTACACTCGAGACTATCCACATCATAGTGAAATGGCCAAAATTTTCCAGGGAAATTCACAACTCGTTGTGCTTACTCATCCTTTTCCTTAGCAACAATCCATGGTTGCTGAAACCCCCTCTCCTGGGGGATGTTCTAGCCATCCTCATGATGAGTCCTCAACGAGTGCACATATTTATATGTTTAATGGGATTAATTTTACCACTCGCTCTAAGACATATGAGACACCAGGTAACCTTGACAAAGGAAAAGACACTAATGGTACCAATACTTTACCAGATCCATCACCGTCCTCCATTAGTCCTCCATCGGTTAATCCTCCGTTTGGACCACTTCAGATTGAGAAACCTACATTTGACTCTATATTACGCCCTCCTAAGATCACTATCTGTAAAGCTACCTTTAATCCTAGTTCACGTGCCACCCAGAACTACAACATTGTTGAAGATTTGGCTCAAGCACCATGTGCAATGTCTGCTTTAGAAGTTCTAAAGCACTACCCCAGTCAACATAGAATGCTCTTGGCCACTATTAGCGATGTTGATCCTGAGTCGTCCAATCATATCATTTTTAACCTGGACAATTATGTGTCTCAACTCTCCCACCAACTTGCTTTCCAAGTTGATGTTGTTGTTCACAATCAACAAATCCAGCGAACCATTCTGGATGAGGGAGCCTCCACTTGTGTCATGTCTTTAGTGTGTTGGAAAGGTTTAAAATCACTTTCACTTAAAAAATCCCCAACTATGTTACGTTCCTTCAATGGGTGAGGTTTTTAGCCCCATGGTATTTTACAATCCCTTCTCATCCAATTGGGTGGAAAAATTGTCACTGTTGATGTCAAGGTGGTCGATGCTCCCTTCGAATGCAACTTGTTACATGGAAGAAGTTGGTTTTATGCTATGACTGTTGTTGCCTCATCGGTCTTTCGATGTGTACAATTTCCTCATCAAGGAAAAATTGTTACTGTTGATCGGTTAGATTTCTGCACGACCAATGCCCGCGCTCCTACTACCAACAACATTCCTTTCTTGGGAGATCACAAGATCACATATGAAAGCATTGGTGTTGGATTACTGAAATATTCTATCCTTATGGGTACCTTCCCTACACCACTTCCACCGAATACACATCATATTTCCACCGTCGATATGATTTCAATTGCAACTTATCAATCTTTGGAATCATCTGACCCTTGGATTATACCTATTCCTTTGGAATTCGATGCACTAGGTGACACAGTGCCACTTAGTTCAGCCAAAACCTCATATGTTTCTATCCAATACAATTCTCCCTTGTCGAATGACCAACATCTATTGGAACCCAACAGTTACTCAATACCATCACGGTTCAGTTCCTTGTCATCTGTGATCAACTACATTTCCCCAATTTTTCCCTCAGATGAATCTATTATGGAAATGTTGTGAATTGATGAGATGCCTCGGGATGATAACCATCATCGATCCTCTTTTCTTCCCCCTTGTGAAGATATTTGAGCAGATATATAGTTTATCTCCCCTCCTGATGTCGATTTTCCATCATCTCCCATGCCTTTGACTTCCGATGATTTGGATCTGGTAGTTGATGTGGTGATTTCTTCGGTAGGGTTATTGGAGCCTGATCTCCTTACCCCTGTCGCAGCCCTCAACATGTGTTCCTTCTAGAGTGATTTTCTTCCATCCAATGAAGATCTCTTGGAAGCCATGACCACGTTTTCTCCCTTCACATGGTATTCTTCCAGAGAGTTATTCTCTTGGAAGCCATGATCAAGAAACAAAGGTCACGAGCATAGTTTCTCTTCTCTGTAGAAAGCTCGTTAAAAAAATGAAACAAAATCTTTGAGAATAGTTTTCCTCTCTGTAGAAAGTTCTTTAAAAAATGAAACAACAATCTAGGGATTGAACCTGGAGCCGTGAGCGTAGTTCTTTTTCCTATGTCAAGCTCATTAAAAAATGAAAGAGACACCTCTCCTGAACCTTCATTTCATCCACCCTTATCCTTTTTCTCCATCTAGTAGATAAATTGGTTACAAACTCAAATTCGATGAATGAATTGAAGCTTGGAGGGCATGTCTCCAGCCTTTGATGATCATTCTGGAGTTAAGCCACTAGCTTTCAAGCTAGGGACACACCGAGCTTAGTCTTTATTATTTCTTGTGCTCATAAATACATGAGAATGCATCCAGGTAAAATTTTATCTCTTTTTCAGACCTGCATGGATATACGAAAAAGGAACCCCCTGGAGTCGTCTTTGAGCTCTTTTCAGACTCTCTAAACATGAAAAGATTGTCGAGTGATCTTGCTTCCTTTCCCACTCATTAAAAGGTTTGAAAGGGCATCTATGAAGTGATAATTTATCTCTTTTTCATCCTCACAAGACTAACATTATGAAAAAGGGCAACATTGGAGTCGTCTTTAAGTTGTTTTCAGACACTTTAAATATGGAAAACCACTGAGCTTACCTTCTCTGGACTCGTTAAACAATCATACATTGAAGGGATCATATGAGATCGAACCCTTACTTCTTCTAGTTTTTTAAACAAAGGAAGAGGGATTTACCGAAGGTGAGTCATATCGAGCATGTGTTACCCTCCTCGAGCTCGTTAAATTAAAAAGAGTTACTCATCTATCTGGATGGGGGGGGAACTGAAAGAAGCAAGCCAAGCAATTTTTTGAGAACACTACCAATAACTCTTACAGTCACCCTTGAACATGGCATTTTGTCGCATTTTAATCCACTGAACCTCTGCACTGAGCCAATCCTCTGAGATTCTTTTACTCCTTTGGGTCACTTGACCAAAGTCACAGCATCCACTGCATTATTAAGTTTTGGTCCATGTCAAGTTTCTACTGATGTGCCTCAGTATTCAAGGGAAGTATCTTCCTCGAGAGTCAACAATCACAAATATCATCTTTCAATACCCATGTCAGTCTATGTTCATTTGATCCACCAATTACATCTCTATGTATGTTTCGTGTCGTTGATGGGGGATACATCAAGGCTCTCCTTCAACAACTCTATTCCTGTCGACTTCAACACATTATACAGGGACTTAGACTTAGAAACCAGTTAGTACCTTGGGACCTGCATGCCTCAATGACAGGCTTCTTTGTGTCTGAAAGTGGGTTTACATCATTGACCTCTAATCAGATGATTTCACAGATGTTCGACTTCAGATCATCTATTCACATTCATCGGAATGTACTAGAGTACCTTGGGAATCATTGACATCAATGGTAATTTCCCTTGCGCTTGTTAACGGTTTACATCATTGACCGATAATCAAGTGGTTTCTGCCATGTTTGAAATCAATACATCTATTCACATGGTTAGATTTGTACTACATAGGGATTGGTAAGAAGACCCTGGGTTGATTCATCACTCTTATATGTACTTTTCCCAGGTTGCAAAGGAGTTCTCTTGAACTATGACACATATACTATTACATAGATCCACTTTGTATTGGTCGTGGCTATGTCTTGTCATTTCGTAGATCCACTATGTATTCTTTGTGGCTACGATCAGTTCAGGTCATAGGAGTATAGATCCACATTGTATCTGTAGTGGCTATACCATTTTGTCAATATAATTATGGATCCGCAGTGTATTTTATGGTGGCCATGCCTAAAAAGTATTTATCACTCAAGCATAGGTATGCTTGTCATGGGTTTTGAAACATGTCATAATATTTATTTGATGGTTGTGTGCAACTTTTTCCAGTTTCTCTACGTCCATACCCTTGCTCAAAAAATTCTACAAAGTACTTCAATCATCATTGTCTTCTAACTTCATTCTTTGGGGGGAAATATGTTACACCTCAAAATTACTCACTTTGATAGTGTCGCAAGTGTCATCATTACGAGTGTTGTAAGTGTTTCATATTGACTATAAGTGTTGCAAGTGTCACAAACAGTATACTGCCATATTTCCTATGTCGTGCCTCTAACGACATCATAAAGACAGTTAAGATACCTCAAAGGTTAGTTTGGAAGATGAAAAGTCTCTTGACAAGGAGTACAAATCTTTTCCCATTGAAAAAACAACAAAAAAATGGATTTTGGAGAGGAGCGCTCCCCTAACCACTATCAAGGAGTGTTGGTGCTCCTTGAGCCTCTTTGGGGGAATGCTTGAGTGCCTTGTGCACCCTTATGGGGGAGCGCTACCCTCTTTTTATGAAATTTTGGGTTTGTTGAGGTAAATAAGGGAAGAATCCCTCAATTCCTGAAGGTAGTTGGATTCGAATAGATGGTCAAGGCATGATATTAGGGAAGATCCTCAACTGAAGGATAAGAATCCTCAATTTATCCCAAAGATATCTCAAGTGGTTGGACCTCTCCAAGGTTATATAAGGAGGCCTTCTCATGGTGAAAGGTACAATGGATATTGGGAATTACATCAAACTTATGATCTCATGAGTGAGATGCCATCAAAGCAACCATTGGATATTACTTGAGCAAAGGGGTGGGACAAGGAGAACTAGAAGAAGCTATTGCACCTTCATTCAAAGGATTGTAAGTACTTTTACTTGTTCTCATTAATATAATCAATGCTTGGCTTGTTTCTTTCAAACTTGTGCTTGTTCCATAATGATTTTGTCTACAGTAGATGGATCTATGATTGAGCTAATCTCAGTAGAGTAGGAAGTCCATTGTATCCTTATTTGTTTTGTAGGACCTATCAGGGAGTTCAAGATCGAAGCTCAGCCAGAACTTTGCAAGGACAAACACCATTCATAAGGTACATATCTTTCTCCTTCTCTTTCATTCATTATCTTGATTAGATCTAAAAGGAATTTAGTGTCCATGCTAAGCACTTTCTATCTTGGATTAGGAGTCTAGAGACCAAGAGGGAATCCACTTGTCCACAGGGGGATTCACCTACAACAGTGGTTCCACACTTCAATCTTCGATTATTTTGGATTGTGAAGCATGAAAATCTCTCGAAGAAGTACAAGCCTGAAGTGACGTGTCTTAGAAGGAGAGTGACATGTGTCACTCAAAATTGAGCATATGACGTGCCCCAAGGTGCTTGAAATGAATTCCATATGTCAATGCCAGATGGATTCCACATGTCAGCGCTAGATGGATGCCAAATGTTAGCACCATATGGATGCCACATGTCTTGACAAATGAGTTTAGTGTGCTTTGGCACTTCAGTATTCAGTAGTTTTAGATTGTGAAGCATGGAAATCTCACAAAGTAGTACGGGCCCAAAGTGACGTGTCTCAGAATGAGAGTGACATGTGCCACTCAAAATTGAGCAGATGACGTGCCCCAAGGTGCTTGCAATGAATTCCATATATCAATGCCAGATGGATTCCACATGTCAGTTCCAGATGGATTCCATGTTTTAGTGCTAGATGGATGCCACATGTCTTGACGGATGAGTGCCATGTGCTTCGACACTTCGGGCTTTGAGAGTTTTGGATTGTGAAGAATGAAAATATCCCGAAGTAGTACGGGCTCGAAGTGATGTGCATCAAAAGGAGAATGACATGTGTCACTTGGAAATGGGTGAATGACACAACCAATTGAACTAAAATGAGTGTCACATGTCATGACTGATGAGTGCCATGTGTCTTCAGAACTTCAAAATTTAGGCACTTCGGGGCTCTATGCTTGCTCTGGACCAAAAAATCCTAGATGAACGAACTTGCAAAGTGACGTGGAATTGAGGGCCCATTCGGACACTTCAGGGCTCCAGAAATTAAACACTTCAGAACTTTGTCTCTTCGTCTCTTTTCTTTCTTTGGACCAAAACCTCCCTGATGAACGAACTTGTGAAGTGACATGGTAGAGAGGGCCTACTCTGACACTTCGGAGCTTTGGAACTTTGACAGTTTGGAGCTTTGGAACTATGACACTTCGGCACTTTGTCTCTTCAGAGATTTGTGCTTGTCGTTAAAAATCATGCGATGTTGAAAACCATGAATGCACAAAAACCGTCGATTTGAGGGGCATGTTGGGTCTCCATCGTTTCAATCTTAACCTGTTTGTTCCCACCATATGAGCCAAAAATTGACTGCTTTTGAATGCTGCGATTTTTTCTCATGGTTGTTCCCTGTGCATACAACGTACTTGATCGGCCTGTTGTAAGCTCAATTAATGGAAAACAAGATGACAAGTAATTCGAAAAAAATCACTATATGTGTTTATCCTTCAAGAAAAACAGAAAAAATTTGTGTATAGAATCAATCAAGCAAGAAAAAAATGGAAATCCACGTCATTGAAAAAATGGGAAACTAATTGGACCAAACTTAAGAGGAAAGATTTCTAGGAAGGTACAGAAAGGAGAGAGTGAGGGGAAGGGGTGCAGACTTAGTTATTAATAGATATGACGCTTGATTTCATCATTTTCCATCAACAAGTGATGATAGACTGATCCATTAGGCATAGATGCATGAGGGGTTAGATCAATTATATGATTGACTTGGCAGTGTGTCGGTACTCCGATGGGTGAGGAGAAGATGTCTCTGTACTCTTCCATGATCTCTTCCAGTTTCTTTTACTACAAAGATAGGCTCTGTGTAGAGGCCACGACTATGGTGACAACCTTCTGCTTATTGTGAGCACGGATCACAAAGAAGATGAAATTCTCGATCTGTGAAATGACCTTACTATATTTCTTAGCATAGATTAAAGAAATAGCGATAGGCGATACTACCTCTAGTGTCCTTTACATTTTTCTACCCAAAGTAATAATAACACTGAGGGGTATAGACTCATACACAACATGTCACTTCCACAAATATGGATATCCTAAAAGAAAATCACAAACTTCAAGGGGAGAAATATCACAAAATACCTCGTCTTTGAAGGGATTGATGCCATAGGGAAAAATACATTGTTGGATGATGCAGAGATATCTTCCTTGGCGAATCCAATCAATGGTGTAGGGTTGCAAGTGTGGTGTCATCGGTAGGTCAAGTCACTTGATGATTGTTGTTGAGATCAGGTTCTTCTGACTGCCACTATTGACAATGAAATGAAGTGGATCCCCCTTTACCCACATATGTGAGTGAAAGAGGTGTTCCACTTCCTTTGGTTCTTCTGGTTCACTTGGCTAGACTTTGGTGGTAGAGACACTGACACTGGGTCTAGTATCGATAATCTTCTTCCCTCCTTCTGGATTTGATACAGACTTGGAATATTCTTATGACTCAAAATATTTCATCGCAGCCACTAGTGACTACTTGGAGCGACATTCTTCATTGTTGTGTAAAGGTATTTTATGGTATTCACACCACTTTCCCATGTCTTTCTTCGACTTTTCATTACCCTTCTTGTGTTGCAGCTTGGACTGGTTGTCATGAGAGCGACCATATTTTATCTGTCCCTTGTTTTGTGGGTTGGGGTCTCCTTTTCACTACTTCGGCTATGAGGAGTTTGCGAATCCAAACTCTCGCCTCTTCTGTTTAAATTTTTTCTCGATCTTGATAGCATATATATAAGACGCACCTAATGAGGCAATGCCTAGAAACTCCATTTTTGTTTGAATGTATCTATCCATATAGCCACAATATTTGAGAACCATATATCATTTAGAGTCTTTGATACCCAATTCGGTGCGTAGGGTATGCAAAATATTGGTGAAATCTGGTACTGCTTGGTCCCTTTCCTGAAGCAGTGTGGTCCATCTTGTGTACTAGTTCTTGTAGCTTCCAATAGGGTAGTATTGTTCTTTAATGGAATCTATGAAGGAATCCCATGTGGGGGTGATCGTAAATATTCCGTATTCCTCTATGGCCATTTTATCAGAGTAAGTATCCCAACAGTCCTTAACATGGGGGATGGACTTGAGGAGTGAAAAAGTAATATTTTCCCTAAGGAAAAAATTATGGACCGAAAAATACCCTTCGAGCAGATTCAATAATTTATCTACAAAATATGCATCTATCAGTCCTTCAAATAATGGAATATCAAAATTTACTTGTACCTTGAAGGGGGTTGCATGGCCTCTTGATGAAGATGAGTCTCCCATGGTCAACCGTCGAAGGATCTATGCAGAGTTGACCATCATTTTGTTCCTTTGTCGCACAAGGGATTCCTTGAGAAACATTTTAAAAGTATATATTGCTCCATCATATTTATTCTCATCCCCCATGGGTTGTTGTCAGGCTTTGTGTGATCGATCTTGCAAATGCTTGACTGGTTTGAGTCCCAACTTTTTGTACCCAAATATTGTGGGGGACATGCATGAAGAAAAATAAATGAAGAGTAGACTACTTTGATACCACTAATCCAGATTTATGAGAGGAATGAAATGAACAATAGACTGAATATAATAACATAGAGATATGGAGAACAACAATATATATCCAGTGAATAATTACTTTTATTGAATAAATATTATATGTTGAAACTGTAAAACTGCAGAACTAAAAACAACTTGGTTGAATGGTGATAGCTATCTCTGAGAAGAGATCTGGATGCCATGCACATATTTCTGAGAATAATGATTACAATGAGGCTCCATAGGAATTTTTAACATTACTCATGAATGTCAGAACCCTATACATCCAAAAACCAAACATAGGAGATGAAACACCAAAAATTATGTGGGCCCCAATCAGTAAGTTGGTACCTCAACTTCTCGGGGTTGTAACTTTTGCATACCACCTCCATTTTAGGCACGTGATAGCCCATTGGAAAGGTATTTTCGAGAAATACACATTATGCCATCAAACTCTGACTTCGTCTATAGTTTGATGGTGGCAAGCCAAAAAACATTGTTTAGCTACAGAAAGATTTAATGACATGAAAAATTCCGAAATAAGCTAGTTGGATTAGGTGGGCAGCTACAAATATCCACCTAGAAGAAACTTAGGGCTTCAGAAAACCCCGAAAGTGTAGAACCCACAGTTACAAATAATTACAGAAGAACGTGTTGAACTAAAAATTGTCAAGAGGATCCAATTGGAATATGTGGGTGGCCACCAATATCCACGTGGACTAATATTATATGAATCAAATAAAATTGACTAGGAAGAGGAGTCATACGATATATTGGATGTTTGATTTGGATTCTACAAGAGAATAATTAGCAAGGACGTGGAAGATACAAGCATGTAAAGAATATTTTTAATAATCATGAAAACAACAATTGATTATTTTGTTCAACTAAGTAATAATTCTTGAGATTTGTATACCTTGAAAAGTTTTACCCTTGTGTTTTTGAACTTCTAAACACAAGCATAAAGTACTATGTACTTTGTTCCTTGTAATTTATTTCTAATTTCACTTTGACTTAGGAGATTTAAGTCAAAAGTGAAATTTGGTAATTTTAGCCTTAATGACTATTAATTCACATTGTGGGTGAATTAGGAGACATAAAGTGAACTTAGGGAACTTAACCAAAAGTGGGTGTTTGAGTGATATTATTATGGGATGATCTCAACCTTTGATTGGATATGATATGGGATGATCTCATCCATCCAATTTTTAGGTTTCCTTATAGAGGTTCAAGAGGGGCACAAAGGGAAGGAGAGGCTCATTTCACTCTTATGTTCACTTGGAGAGTTTGAGAGAGATCATTGAGGAGAGGATGGTGGCTATGGTTGGGAAAATATTGGGCACCCCCTTTCATAGAGGTAGCATGGAGGCTTAGACCCTCAGTTATTTATGGTAATTGTTCTTTCTTGGAGGAGGGTGCACTTGAGGAGGAGGGCACACTTATAGCAGGGAGGTCTTGCTGCGGTCATATTTCTTTGAGGATAGTTTCATTGGAGAGGTAGCTTGCATATTCAAAGTTGTGTACAAGGTTTTATCCATTAGAAATTCATGGAGAAAGGGAAATTCATTATTGTGTATTGGACAACTTGTGAGGAGGACACATGCTAGAACATGACAACTTATGCACTTGGTGCACCATGCTAGGACACATATCTACTTCTTGGACTTGTGTTGCAGCTTAAGACAAGACACTATTGTATCAGGTTCATTTGTTTCATGTACTTGTTGTATTCCATATTATATTCTCCACATATATAAACTCATATTCCCAAATGGTTTTCCCCAAGGGGGGGGGGGTTAATCCAGGGTCATGTTGACAAAAAATACATGTGTTCATTTTCATGTATGCTAGTTCTTAGAACAACATAATTTCAGCAGTAAAGATATATAGGTGTTTTAACCCTAAATTGCACCACACATGCTCACCTGGCATTAGGCCAACTCATATCCCCTCATTGCCAAAACATCTGCTGAGCAACTCTTCAAAAATCCTTTTGTGTCAAGGCGCACGTGCCCTAACCCATTACTGCACGTGTGCACACACTGGCTGGCTCACTATAGCTTGCGTGTACCTAACAAAGAAAGAAAAGAGGAAAGTTGTCAATGGGACAAAAATCTATGGGTCAGTTAATTGAAACTCCCGGCCATGCATGGCCGAGGGTTTGTCCAAAACCCTAGCTCCTTCTAGCCTATAAAAGAAGGGGTAGGGGTACCATTTGGAGGAGGAAAAAAGATAGCAAAGAAACTCTGCCCATTTGTATAATCCATTGTCCCAACCCTTTAGCCTTTCCTCATGCCAAAGGAGATTTAATGCAAAGAAGTTGGAGGACAGAAGAAGAGGAGCCCAAGATCAGAATCAAGGAGCGATGGCCGGTCTCGACTTTGATTGTAAGTTGATTCATTTTTCAAATAATAAAATAATACTTTTCCCGTCCCAATGCATGAGTTATCTATGGTTTGGTTAATTTATGCTTAATTTCTAACCCTTAAGTAGAAGAGTAGCATGCATGCATAGTTGTTTGTTTTGATTGCAGGTTATCTTTGGAAGGAGCAGCGCCAGCACGTGGTCAAAAGTGCAACGAAGGATTTACACCAAATGTCAGTAACAAGGTTAGTAGTTCCTTTCCATGCATGTATTTTGAAAGAGGGGTTTATGTTTTGGGTGGTAGGTTAAAAAGTAATTCATTTACGGTCAAAATCTGCATGCAAGTTTGACCCTAGTTTGCTAGTCCGTAGGGTATTTTTCCCAACAAAATAATTGGCGACCGTACTGGGGAAGATACTCTTTAGGGTTTCCGGATTTAGTTGAGTTTTTGGGTAGTTTAAGAGATTAGATTTTCTGTTTCTTTGCCTGTCTTTTTTCTATAAGGTCTGAGCGAGCAGGGAGCTTGGTTCTTTATACCAGTTTTCCCTGACATCTACTTGACGGTAGTTGTCGAGACACACAGAGGTACACGTGGCCTGCATAAGGCTTGCACGCGTGTACCCACGCCTTATCCTCTTACAACCCGCATGTGAACACTAGATGTAGGGATAATAGTAGCGTGTAGGAGTCCAAAGACTTGTAGAGGCAGTCCACCTCTTCCCTGTCAGAATTATACATTCTCAGGGGGTTTTCTAGAGTCCTATCTGAGTCTTGCTGGTTCACATTCCTATTTCAGATTGCCTTTATGCCTTGTTATTCCTTGAATTATTTTTTATTTTCTGTTAGAAAAAGCATCCAAGCCTTCAAGGGACCCTGGTTGTCAATACCAGAGGCATCTTCCTGGTCTGGACTGCCTATTTTTATCTTTATCTTAGAATTGTACATACACGCCACCTGTACAAGGTCAGCCCGCATGTACATGCGTCCTGTTTCAGCTCAGTGCGCGTTTGCACACGTGTTGTTTTAGTGACAGTAGCGTGCTTGATAGGCTGCTTTTTAATCAGGGTGGGGAAGTCATCCCCTCCTTTGATGAGAAGTGTTCCTCTCAGGTGTTTGAGTCTAGGGTTGAACAATCAGTAGGTTAGGGCCTCTTACCCTTAGCCTATTTTTTCTCAGTTGATAGTTGACAGAAAATATAAAAAAAACAATTTGTTTTATGGTTTTTAGACAAGCGTAAGAGTCTTTGTTTTCTTGAGTTCCATTGTGTGTATTTACTCTGATTCTTTGCGACCTGTTCTTTAAGCCGGAATTTGTTTTTTTTTTTCCGTTTTGTGCTTGTCGGTATTTTCCCTTTTTTTCTTTATTAGCACTTAAATAAAAAAAAATATATCTCTTTTTCATTTTCTACTTTGTTTAAAGAGTGTGTTTCTGCATTATTAGCTAGGGAGAAGTCTTTTGTTTCATAAGTTTTTGCAGTGCATTTTGAGCATAAGTAGCTCGTAGTCAAGTGAAACTCCTTTTTGTTTGCTACATAAAATCTTAGAAAAATTGAAAAGAAAAAGAAATCTTTCTTTGTGAAAAGTTGTTGAGTTTTTACATTTAGTAAAAGTCTTTTTGTTTCCAGCTTTTTTCAGTCGTTTTTTCTTTCGTCTTTACACATCATCAGTTTCACCTCCATACCACATGACGTAAGAAATCCCATAAAATCAACGCTAATTTAAAATCTATTAGACTTTTTGTTTGTAGGGTTCACAAACTAGTTCAGGACTAGGGCCTTGGATTAGGTTGGAGAGGAAACTCTCCAAGGCCATTCAAAACCAAACATTAGAGTCTGTGATAGGGAGTGCAGAAGTCCAATTTTGTGGAAGTTATCTAGGACCCCCCTCTAACATAGGGGCTAAACACGAGGTCACGTGTAGAAAGGTAGCAGAGATAACCCCTCCAAAGCCAGACCAATCGTAGTGGAGAACACATATCGAGGGCTTGTTTTAGGAGTCCGTCGTTTGAATTTTCCACGGGGCTTCGTGGGTCTCAAATCCATTCAAGGTCCTCAGTTGTCTTCCGGACCATTTTCTCTCAATACCCTTGACAGGTTTCGGGCTTGATACCCTGTTCATTGTGGTCTACCCGACTTTCGACTGTACCCGCCTGGTGACTGTTCGCGTGTTGGAAACCTAGTTGCCAATCTTTTTAGGGACATACATAGCTGACTGCAAGGGTATACCGCAGTACCTAGGAAAGACATCGGACCATGCTTTGCAGAGTATACCCAGAGGGTGCTTCCGTGTTCGAGTTTCACTTGCACCAGTAAGTTTCTCCAGTGTTGGTTGTTGTAACTGTTCTTCCAAATAGTTTAGTGATTGCTTGTCTTATCTCTTAGGGGCTTATTTTTTAGTGTGTGTTGCTGTTTGAAAGTGGAGAATACCTTAGCGTGTCTTGGATATTCTCACACAGTGGAGGATCCCGAGCTCTGCCGGTCACGAAGGCTTCTAGGCCTGCCGCCGGTTATACTGGAGCCACCCTTGCCACCATTAAGGTGGAAGCTAGACCAACAAGGGTCTTTCGAGGCGACCGGGTTACAAACCATTGTGCCCGAACAAATCCTGGAGGAATCAACAGCCAATATTGGCTCGGTTGAAACCCCAGCCAATGATACTTGGCCATAGTTTATTGTACCAATCCAATTTTACAAACGCATGTCAGTGCGTCACACAGCTATGGAAACAAATGCTATTACTTCTTCTGGGAATTCTTCCATTCCCGCCATAGTTGCTACCACAGGAGAATCCTCTCCTAACTTACCATCATCAGTTCGAGCCACCATGGTCTTGGCCGCAACTACGTCACATAGTGGACTGACCCCGTCTATGGTGGTGGCCACAATCCCCTTCACACCTAGTGCGACAGGCCCTCCATTCTCATATGGTATGCCTAGTTTGGGTACAAGTCCTACACTCACTCACTCCACTTTATAGACTTTGGGTCTGGGGGCAGGGAGATCTAACGCTCCTCTACAAGGTCAAATTGGGGGAACTCCTGTCCCTTTCAATGCTTTTCCTTATGCCGGAGGTCATATCCCTCCTTCGTCCCCTTCGCTTGGTGGTCCGCATCAGCAGTCCGTCGGGCAGTCTGCACACACTAGTTTATTTGGAGCCGGGAGTCAAGGAACACCTGTGCACAGTATGCCGGTAGGTTCATCACTGTTTGTTTGGAACAAGACGTTTGGTAACAACACTTTCACATCCACTTCTTTCCCATCTGGGGGCACTCCCATTTTTGGATAGTCTACTCTGACAAAGGGTACTATTCCTAGCCGAGGGCACATATAGCAGGACCTTGGAACTTAGGAAAAGGATTTGTTCCCTCCTTTGGAATGTCGTTCTGGGGTAATTCTTTCCACAGTCAATGGAACCCTGGATAGACTACTATGCCTCTCCCATCAGGATCGACATGGGGTAATCCTTCCCAAAGTCCTTCAAACACGATGCATGCCCAACATCCTATGTCCTTTATGGGAAATCAGCCAATGATGTCTCCACAGATGCAAAATTCTTATGTTGGTTAGGGCCATGGTTTCTACCAGAATCTGGGCCAGCAGCCAAAATTTTCCTGGCAACCTGGTGCCAGTCAAACTCCATGACCCTTTTTCCCAGGTTATCAGCAGTAACCCAAACTTCCATTCCTGGCAACGTTACACTTGCCAGATTTGACAAGGTTGTTAAATGATCCTATTTTTCACGATCCACGTTGGCCTCCGATGCCAACGAGGTTTCCTTTGGACATTCCAAAGTTTGAGGCCAAGCCTAACGAAGATCCAGGTGATCATGTGACTAATTTTCGTCTTTGGTGTTCATCTAACTCATTGAAAGATGACTTCGTACAACTACGATTGTTTCAACACACTCTTATCGAGAATGCCGCGAAATGGTACATCGAGCTCGATCGCTCAAGATACTCTTCTTTTGGCGAACTGGCGATGGCCTTCCTTAACCATTTCCAGTTACCTCTGAGATACGGCGCTAGCACAGAGTTGCTCGCTAATTTTGAACAGACAACAGTGGACCATATCTCTAATCATATCCGAGAGTGGAGATGCCGGAAGAGTCTAATTAAAGTACCAGTCCCACCAACATTCCTGCTTGAGTGGTTCCTTAAGTCTCTGGTCCCACAATTATCCAAAGACGTCACAACTTCTGGGGTTTTCTCTGAAGAAGATGTCATCATGAGGGATCAACAGTTTGAGCTCATCTTTTCTCAGTCTAGTTTATTATACAACATCCTACCGGATGCACCACAATCGATACTAGATAAAACTAGACAGAGAGCTGGACCACATGCTGATGGTATTGTAGGTTCAGCACAAACCAAGCTCGCTGAGCAATTGACAAAACAATTGCAACAGTTATCTATATAACAGTCAGCGGCCAGCTAGACTATTGCTTTGTCTACTGCCCCTACCCAAATGTCGGAAGTACACTCCATGCAGTCGACTAACCCAAAGTCCACCCAGTACCCTAAAGGGAAGAAAAAACAACGAAATAAGGGTAAGGGGGATAAAAAATACACTGATAATGCTGGCGGGGGCACCACAGAAAAACAGAAGGCGAGGTATCCATGCAACATGTGTGTGGAAGACCACTTGACCCATCTTTGTCCTCGACTTTCAGAGGCCCGGAAGTTTGTCACACAGCAACAGCAGGCAATGTTGACTAATCCCTTTCAACATGGGAAAAATTTAACTCAAGCCTCTACAAGTGCCGAAGGGGGCAGCCAAGAAACCTGCCCTCCTCCAAACAATTCCTCATCC
>SNQJ01S0034702.1:110977-133554 GCA_010110895.2 Picea sitchensis
TAAACCAAGTTACAAATACTCTAGCCAATCAAATTTTAGATTGGCATCTTGCCCACATATAAAAAGATCATGGACATAAACATGTAAATACATTTTTTCACACATAATCCATAAGACACAAAAAAGATAAAAACCATATATAAACATCATAAAATCACTAGAGTACATAGATGGATGCAAGCGCCTCAAAAATGGGAATCGTAACGAGTCACCAGGCTTATGCCCTCAAAAAATATATAAAACAAGGTGCTCGTGGCACATAAAAGTCTAAAGTTTGTTCAGGGCCTATGGGCCCTGTTATAATCATCTACTGCACGAGCTAAACGCCTAAACAAATGGACCCATGTCCGAGGTGCCCCCACAACATGAGGCTGGATGGAGGGCAGCAGGTCCTCTATCTCTGCCATCGGGACTGTGCCAGTGAGTGCAATAAAGTTCTACTCAATTCGCCTAAGGACCCTCTCAGCCTCTCCTACTGGGAGGTTCCCTGCTACTGCTTCTCCCCCGACGGCGGCGGCCGCGGCTTCTGGCCGTGGGTGACGCCTGTTCCGTGCATAGTCAGTAGGTCGCACAGGTCCCACATCTGCATGCAATAAACATTTACCCATCAAATACCCTGGCATACAAAAAATGATATATATAACAAAAAGACATAAAAATTACATATGCAAACAAAAACACTACAAAGGAGGAGACTTACCCATCTCCCCTCGCTCCTCACTAGGAGGCACGGGTATCTATGGATCTCTAGAGAAGTCTATCCCTGCATACGGGTAGTCCTCGATAGCGGGGATATATCGCGATAGCCAAGAAAAAAAGTCATCGTCGAAGACCTCAACGGTCCTTCCACCACCCTGTCACGGCAGTAACACTACCCATATACACACTACATGGAAAGAGGCCATATGTCCTCATACTACGACCCGAGGACTAAAACACGAAACTCTCTCGAAAAAGAACGAACACAAGATAGTCCTGAACCCGAAGTTCCTCTAGGTCCGTTGTTGGAAATTTGTCAATTGCCTTTTCATACACCCCAACAATGTGGTACTCCAATCAAAACTTTGTGCATTCATGCACTGGATAGCACAGTTCATCTGTGTGCACAAAGCTTGATTCACGACTGCTGAGTCGGTAATCCGCCCAATAAGTAACAAGATAGTCTGTAGTACTAAGTTGGTAATATTGCTAATGGGTACCTAGGAACCTGTACGTTCAGTCCCAGCCTCACAGTACTCATCTATCAACTCCGAGATCTTGCTCAGCCCCGCAGGAAATGTCTGGAAGTTGACTGGCTCCCCTCTCCTTGAGAGGCCAGTTAGAAAGTAAATGTCCTCGATGGTGGGCACCAATGATTGCCCCTCTAACATAAAGGCCTCTGCATTAGGATGCCAGTAATTAATCAAGGCATTCAGTAGCCTTGGTTGCGCACACATAAACGGACATAAAAATAATTTGAGCAAACCGCATTGCATTAACACGGCCACAACATTCAGATCTGCAGTAACCAACTCACTGATTGCTTTGTGCTCCATTTCCCTCCACTGGACATACATCCTGCCAACACAACAAGGTAAAGGAGGGTCAATACTTCTTTTAATTGGATTTTTCATCAATAGGTAGGGGTACACGCGATCTGTAGAGGTGACAGTCGTGTGTACATGCAGGCTCTCTCTGGACAACCCACGTGTACCTAGGGCCGACCTTTTTGAGGGTGACGCCCACCCAATAAATAACTTAAATGAATAAAATGAAGTACTGAATAGCTAGATAAGGGATTTTGTACTTACTTGGTCCAAGCATAAGTTCGTTTCATCCACTATAGCTCCCAGAATCACTATCTTTGGCAAAGGGGGTCTTTTGGCTCCAGAGTCAATTTCCAAATCAGCAATGGTGATAATGAGCTGACAGCTTCTATTTATAGACTTTTTGGCCTCTTTTTGTCACTTTTTTGGCCCCCCTTATCAGTTTCTTTATATCAAAAACCATTTAGAGTGATCCCAGAGTTATATGGGAGGGATTTGATCAGGTTTTGGGACAATTTTTTTTTGAGTTTCGAAAAAATATCGACGGTCCATAATTTTATTTTATTTTCAAAAATCAACTTGAGCATATAGGTTAGGATACTACCCCAACTTTTGCATCTTGTTGCCTTTTTCTTATGCTATAGGATCGATCCCATTAGTTTGTGACACAAAACTGTCATATCTTCTCTAGAAGTGTCACGACTTGGTGGTAGAGCTTATCAGAACATGGATGCCCTAGGTAGGTCCTAGTTGCATTATGGTGTCCATGTCGTTTCTAAAAAACACTGTAGGCTCGAGAGTCCATATAGTCTTTCCTGAATATGAGTTTGAGACTCATTTGTATGGGTCTTCTTCACTCTTTGTCTCACCCTCAGGACTCCCAAAACATGAATGGGTCTCCTTTTACGCCCTTTTCAGACCCTCTAAAAATGAAAATATTGTCGAGCGATCTTGTGACCTTTCATGCTCATTAAACTAACATTTGAAGTCACGTCTGTTCGGTGGTAGTTTACCCCTTTTTCGGTCTGGAAGGTAAACTGTATGAACAAAGGTATACTCTATCGAGCCCGAGGGACTAAATTTACGAAAAATAAACCCCAACGGAGTCCATAGTTAAGATCTTTTCAGACTCCCTAAAATTGAAAAGATCATCGAGTGACCTTATTATTTCACACTCGTTAAACTGGTCCTGAAGAATATTCCTGACGGAGTCCATAGTTAATCTTTTTTCAGACTCCTTAAAAGTGAAAAAATCACCGAGTGATCTTGTCCTTGTCACACTTGTTAAAATGGTTTCAAATTGACGTCTAATCGGTGCTAGTTTATCCCTTTTTCGAACCGACTAGACTACTGTCGAAAAAGGTACCCCAGTGGAGTCTCCTTTTATGCTTTTTCAGACTCTCTAAATATGAAAAGCCACCGATATTACCTTCTCTAGGCTCATTAAACTTACATCGAAGGATGTTACCATTGTGTGTTCTATCAACCACATTTGCATACCTTATCCACCAGCCTTGTGACAGTTTGCTTCTGCGTCTTAACACCTTTGGTCGTCGAAGGATTTTTCCCAAGTATCATTTTACCATAACATCAGTCTTGTTCGTGTGCCTTGTGCTTGTATATTTACAATACTCGTTCCTCCATTGTAATGTAATATTCCTTTATTCTTTTTCAAAAATTATCAAAAATAACAAAAAAATCAAATATACCCCAAAAAGAGGATGGGAAAAGTAATTTCTTTATTAGCAGCATAATGAGTAGCCCTTGGATAAAGCACAATTGCCTGTTTGATCATCAGACTATGGGATGTAGTATGACCTTAGGGAGATTTTCTCGCTATATAGAGTTGTGTCCTCCACCGTTTGGTTACTCTTCCAAACATATGGAGAGTTTGTGTTGCCTCCTGCTTCGTAGACTTATGATTAACATGTATGCTGCCTGAGTCTTATCACTTGTCGTGCTGTTGTCCAAGGGAAGTTTGTCACTAAGCCTGAGTCGGCCCCTCTGCAATGTGTCTCTTGTCTACATACCTGGCCATCCTGAACTTCCAATCAAGTCCTTGTTCGAAATCACTGAAGCCTTCAGTCCGATCATCAAGATTATCAAGTCCATAACCTATGAGCCATCGAAGACCTCTGGGTAGTACATTCGTACACTCATATTACACTCCTACCCGAGTTTTAGAAGATTTTGAAGTTGTTGCTCGAGCTTTGAAGTACAACCATCAGGCCGAATCAGCTTCTGGAAGATGGGTACTCTATATGTATATCTTTCTGATTTCCAGATGTAGCTCCACTGTGTATTATTTACGGCTACTCTTTATAGTTATTTGACATGGATCTACAGTGTATTTGATTGGTAGCCATGGTTCTATTTTATCCCGAGCATGGGTATGCCCGCCTCGGTGAGACATTTGTTATTTTTCAAATGGCACCTCCTAGTTCCGGATCCTTGGGCTCACTCAGTCAGCACATCAGTAAAGATTGGTAAAAGATTGGTAATGTATTTTGGCCATCAGATGTTCTTCTGACCTCACACATTAGGGGGAATCTATTGTAACCCTAAATTGCACCACACATGCTCAACTGGAATCAGGCCAAATCATATCCCTTCATTGCCAAAACATCTGCTGAACAACTCTTTGAAAATCATTTTGTGTCAAGGCCCACGCGCCCTAACCCATTACTGCACGCGTGTGCACGCTGGTTGGCTCACTACAGCCCGTGTGTACCTAACAAAGAAAGAAAAGAGGAAAGTTGTCGATGGGACAAAAAGATATGGGTCAGTTAACTGAAACTCCCGGCCATGCATGGCCGAGGGTTCGTCCAAAACCCTAGCTCCTTCTAGCCTATAAAAGAAGGGGTAGGGGTACCATTTGGAGGAGGAACAAATATAGCGAAGAAACTCTGCCCATTTTTATAATCCATTGTCCCAACCCTTTAGCCTTTCCTCATGCCAAAGGAGATTTAACACAAAGCAGTTGGAGGACAGAAGAAGAGGATCCCAGGATCATAATGAAGGAGCGGTGGCCAGTCTCGATTTTGATTGTAAGTTGATTCATTTTTAAAATAATAAAAGAATAATTTTCCCGTCCCAATGCATGAGTTATCTATGGTTTGGTTAATTTATTCTTAATTTCTAACCCTTAAGTAGAAGAGTAGCGTGCATGCATAGTTGTTTGTTTTGATTGCAGGTTATCTTTGGAAGGAGTAGCGCCAACACGTGGTCAAAAGCGCAACGGAGTATTTACACCAAACATCAGTAACAAGGTTAATAGTTCCTTTCCATGCATGTATTTTGAAAGAGGGGTTTAAGTTTTGGGTGGTAGGTTAAAAAGTAATTCATTTATGGTCAAAATCTGCAT
This sequence comes from Picea sitchensis, assembly GCA_010110895.2. NCBI lineage: Eukaryota > Viridiplantae > Streptophyta > Pinopsida > Pinales > Pinaceae > Picea > Picea sitchensis. The sequence goes on from SNQJ01S0034702.1 coordinate 115,868, forward strand.
GCAAGTCTGACCCTAGTTTGCTAGTCCGTAGGGTATTTTTGCCAACAACACTAGGTGTGTTACATATTTTATGGTATGCATGTGTGTTGGCCCTCAATCAAGTTTTGAGGAAACATTGGTCTAGTTTGACCAATTTTTGGAATTTGACGCAGTGATGGAGAAAGGATCACATAGGCAGAGATGAGATCATGAATCTAAGTTTCTTTGTGGGCTTTGTGGACCCAACATGGGGTTCTTAGGGTTTTGTAATGGGTATGGGATGTTGACCCGTCGGTTTAGCCATGATTAGTCATTTTTGTAAATGTAAATGTATAAATAAGAAATAATGTAATGAAGTGAGGAGAGGAAGTGATTAGCTAAGTGAAAGAGGAAAGTAGTTCTAAGTTTCTTTGTGCAAAAAAACATGTGTGTAAGGCTTTGTGATTGGAAGAGGATTTGGCTCTATGAATTGGCCTAATTTTGGGAAGGTGGATCTAGTTCTTAGTGCATAGATCACCTGTCCAGTGCGAAGGTTGGCTCTGTGGCTTAGTGCACAAGAGCGAATGAATGTAAGGGATTCAAGCCTAATAAAGAAGAATAAGCAGTTGATGGACGTAGCCCCACACTGGGGTGAACTAAGTATATCCTGTGTTGATGGTTTTCTTTGTGTTATGATTTTTATGCTGTGAATCTTCTTAATGCATTGGTTTTTATATGTGATAGATAGATCTATGGATTCTTAGTGCTTTATTTAGGTTGACTGTGCTAGATCTAACTGATGATGTTAGCTGTGAGGTATATTTTGTCGTTGTTACTGCGGCGATGTGAATAAAGTTGGCAAGCTAATGCATGTTATCTTCTAAGTAATTTGTGGAGTGTTATAATCACATATTTGTGTCCCATCTTGGTTACAGACACCTGAGTCCTGTAACCCCCCATGCCTCTACCTCGGGTGAGACTTCGCTTGCTTCGCAGGTGTTGCCGAAAGGGCCGCTATTTAGGGTTTTATTGGTACCATGTTGAGCGTTGAACCCTAGGTGTGCATTGGTGCCATCAAATGGTTTCGTTATCGAGACTGAAACTGTGATTGTCAGCAATGAAACTATGATTGATAGGAATTGAAATAAAAGAGAAGCTATGTGCGTAGAACTGTTGTTGTAGTGCACAATACTCTACTTGAATTCTGAATATTTGTGGTAAGAAAGAAACCCAATATGAATAAAAGAAGTAAGATCTTGAAAAAGGTAAATCTTTGTGATTCGGTACGAGTAAGATACGTAGAAATTTTTGTTTCGAAAGCATGAATTAAAGTATGTTTAATAGATTTTGTCCTAGTCTAAAAACTAAGGAATAAAAGGTTAATCAGAATAAATTTGATAGAACTAGAGAAAGATATGTTATTCCTATGCATAGAAAGAATTTTTGGACTAATAATTGGATGAAAGAACCTAGAAAGAATTTTTGCAAATTGCAGGTCCAACGCGGTGATCCTAGCATGCAGTATAAGAGGAAGAGAGGATTGACACTATGTTATAATTGCAGAAGACCGGGACATCTTGCTAATAAATTCCCTGTTATAGGTGCTATTTGTCTTTGTTGTAGAATTATTGGTTATGAGGTTGAGGATTTCCCAAGGATAATTGCTAAAGTTGAACAAATGAACATGAGTCAAGAGAATAAGAGCATGTTAGAAGATCAGAAAGAGAAAGGATCAAAGGAAGTTCAGACTACATTAGTATAGTTAAAAGAAGCAATGAATGATCACAAAGATGTCAGTTTACCAGAGATCATGAAATAAAAGCAATGCATAGATACGAGAATAGGAGACATCGGCATAGACTGCATCTTGGACGAGGAAACACAAGTGAATATTATGACAAAAATCACTTGGGAAATTTTGGGAAAGCCTACTGTGGTACCTTCACTGGGAAGGATAGGCTTGTTGAAAGGAAGGACGATAACCCTATGTAGAATATTTACTAATGTGCCTGTTATTATTCATGGAACATCGACATAAGAGGAATTTGAAGTTATTAGGTTTATTGAGAACAACGCCCCGTTCCCACTTTTGTTAGGAAAGACTTGGATTGAGAAGGATCAAATTAGAAGGAAAACAGAGGAAGAAGCTACAGAAAAGAAAAATCAAGAACTAATGGATTTCATAGCTAGGAAAATAGATCAACTGATTAAGGAATGAGAAGTCCAGTCAAAGCAACAGAAGGCAAGATAATTAATTGTCGAGTTTGAAACAACGCAAGAATTTTTGAGGGACCTATCCATGCAAGAAGGAAGAATAACCACCCAGGAATTAATAATAGGAGGAATATTAACTTGAGAACCTTTGAGAATACCTCAGCACTGCGAAGTCACTACGACATGAGAATCTAAGAATAAGAATGGAAAGATGAATCCAAAAACAGTTAGAGAGACTCGGATCACAGGAAAGAAGGAAAAAAATCTCAGTAAGAAGAAAGCCAAGTTAGAAAAACTAAAGGAAGTTACATAGAACAAATGGAAGACTTTGCAGGGTTTGAACCTTGCGAGAACAACAAAACCACGTAGAATGGGACTTCACCCTGACGAAGATATATGACCATTGGAGGCACCCCAACCGTTGGAACGACGCCCTAGAACGGATAGGAAACACATTTATGGGTGAATATACTTTGTTTGGGACGTTGAGACTGTGCCATAATGGTCAAATTAGAGTTAATGGAAGAATTCATGCCCGTTAGAAGAATCTGTTACATTGTTCACTTATTTAAATTGTATGATGCTGCAACGTGACCAATTTTCTCCATCCATGATTAACTGAGCTACCAGAGATTTTTTTGTGTGTCAAGATGTGTTTTTAGAACTGATACCTCACCATCCATCGTTTACTCCATCTTTCCGTTCACCTGCCCCGACTTATCCTTTTAAAAGTGAGAATGTCGGGAGAAAAGACTGAGTTAGAGAAGTCCGTCGAAGAGGTCCTTAAGAAGTTTATGGATGATAGAGATATGTCTGAAGGTGTCCAGGGATCGTCGGCTAGGGGACTCCAAGATTCCCCTTCAACTGCACGACGTTATAGCCATGCTAACACCGTGACCGAGAAGCAAATTAAGCATCATGATGATCTGGCTAATGCGAAACAAATCTCGTCAATATTACCAGATTATATCCTGCCTTTGACTGACATGGTTAACCACGACAACATCCCACAGGACTACGAGTACACATTGATCATCGCGTACATCCCAAATGGGATACGCGTATTTGGAAGCTAGTTGGGACAGATCCCATCCACGAAGAACAATGATTTCAACCTCGGCGACAGAAAGAACTATGCCATACTCGCACCTCATAGATACCTGATGAAGACAACTGGGAAGAAGCCTCGCATAGTGTCCCAACCTTGGATTAATGAGTTGGTGCAGTCCACGATACTGAATGTCATGATGATTCCTCATTTTGGCTAACATTAGGGGGTTAATGCCTATGTTAAACTCCTCTTATTGTGATATCATTGTGTATACCTGTGGCTTGATAGACGGATTACTGTGGATCTAGTGATGATCCACTTGTTTACAGGACTGAGCATGTAGGGACCCAAACCTTAGTATTTCTACCTAGGGAAGGCCTCAAATATCTCCCTGGAATAGCACATTAAGAGGCATACGATGAAGTTGAGAAGGGAAAATGAGGCTACAAGGTATCCTCTATCCATGATGGTGTGGTGCACCTCGCTTTCCAACTCATAGATGGCAAGCTTGTTCAAAAGAATCACCCCACATAGGTCACCCTGTTCATGGTGGACCTCACAAGGAAATGCGTGGAGGGAATGCAGATTAATTGGGTGAGCTACCTCGTCAATGAGCTTGAGAAGGAAGACCGCGAAGCGAAGGATTAGGGATAGAAGTTCCACTTAAGCTAGATACTTTTGTTAATTTCATTTTTCGCTTGGAAAATGATAGAAGGAGCTACCTTACCAGAGAATGAACCTTTGGAGTCATTGGCCATGAAGTTCTCAACCTTATGGTATACATATGACATGTCGAAGCAATGGTAGTCAAACGCAGTGTTCCATACCTACTATCATCAACTAAAGGTTTCCATTGAGTCATTCCCACATATGACACCATGCACATTGCACTAGTATAGACCACTAGCTAAGTTCCGTGCAGGTCCACATTTTGTCTATATCACTGTGTGAAAGGATGAGAGAAAGGAAGAGTTGTAATATTACTATAAGATGACAGAAGAAGACATGGAGCAGATCACTAAGGAGTGACCGAAGGAGTTCCATGTATCGGTTTATGATGCTGAACTCTCCGACCCTGACATCATAGGAATCCCCTTGGTCACCTAGTTTGAACATGTAGGATAGTCAAGTGTGAAGAAGAAAAATAAAAAGGAGGAAGTTCAGAACATAAAGACCGATGAGGAGGAAAATGCCTTGGAGGAAAATGGAGTTGGCTCGCTCACAGGAGGAGGAGGGGATGAAGAAAATCAAGAAGTAGGAGAGGAAGAAGGAGAAAAACAAGGACAAGGCAAAGCTACCTCGCCAAAATATCCCCCTGTTGAAAAAATAACTCCATAGAAGAGGAAGGTTTCTCCACAAAAACTATCGGCAAGAAAGAAGACCCATGCTAGTAAGCCCCATCTAGAGGCTACACTCACATAAGATGATATCATTATAGCCCGTGGAGTGATGGAGGATGCATCTCAAGATCTCTTGCAGAGATATGAAGTGAAGTAGGACAAACTATATGGTAGGATAGAAAAGGAATTGAGCAAAGCACAATAATCTATTCTCTCGCTCTACGTAGTCCCTACTGTGCCTTCCTTTTTAGAGACTGCATATTTGGGGGATGATCCAACCCAACTTTGAAGACTTGCAGATGAAAAAGAGGCTCAATTTTAGTGAGTCCAATAAGAGAAGGAGAAGTCTATAGGAGCTTGGAAGCAAGAAAAAGAAGAGATCTTAGAGAAATTACGAGTTGCACAGTACTGTGCAACCGTGTATGAAAATGAGAGAGATGAATTCTGGGTGATGCTCAAGAAAGACAAAGAGAATATATAGAGGGAAAAGGACCAACTTCTCGTAGATAAGACTACAGTCAAATAAGTGGTGAGTAGAGCACTTCACATTGTTCAAGGCTTGGTACAAAAGGAGAACAAGGTAGTCAAAGTTCAAGTGATGAAGCTCATTGGGGCCATCCAACAACTTGAAGAAAGGTTAATGGATTTGGATATCTAAGCAATCCCAAGCACTTCATAGGACTTGTGCAACCAGAGGGAGGAAGCCGCTAAGAGTGCAATCGAAAAGATCAGATTCCTCGCCTCAAAATGAAAATAGTTGAGCAAGAGAAGTGCGTAGACCTACGAATGCCTCATGGAATATCCAAAGCTTATGAAGTTGGAAGCCTAGCTATAAGAGGCACAACAAAAGACACTAACAGTTCAAGTGTATATGAAGTCACTCATGACAGTCAAGAGAATGAATAAATCGTAAGAAAAATGCACATCCCAACAATAGATTACTACCATATAGGGCACAGTAATGGAAGTAACCCATAAACTACAGTCAGTGCAGGAGGAAGCCTGCGTGGTGTTTGAAGAGATCGAAGGAAAAGGTTCATTACTGGACCAAGTGGTTGCGACAGTGGAACAATGCCTGGAAGGGCCTGTTATAGAGAAAATGATCTAGGAGTTCATTGAGCAGGAAGCTCAGGTGAAGCAACAAGTCGAGGTAGATTGAGGCCTTCGAAGCAGTGCTTCCTAGATATGAGTGACTCAAGACGAGTCACAAGTGAGTGTTGGGGGCTTTTTGGCCCTCGACCAAGTTTTGAGGAAACATTGGTCTGGTTTGACCACTTTTTGGACTTCGACACAATGATCGAGAAAGGAGAACCCAGGTGGAGTTGAGATCGTGAATCTACTTGTTTTGTGGGATTTGTGGACCCAACATAGGGTTCTTAGGGTTTTGTAACGGTTATGGGATGTTGGCCCATGGGTTTACCCATGATTAGGCCTTTTTCTGAATGTAAATGTATAAATAAGAAAGAATGTAATGAAGTGAGGAGAGGATGTGATTAGCTAAGTGAAAGAGGCAAGTAGTTCTGAGTTGCTTTCTGAAATAGAACATGTATGTAAGGATTCGTTATGGGAAGAGGAGTTGGATCTGTGCCTTGACTTGATTCTGGGAAGGTGGATCTGGTGCTTAGTGTGTAGATCACCTTTTTGGTGCGAAGCTTGGCTTTGTGGCTTAGTGCACAGGAGCAAAAGAATGTAAGGGATTAAATCCTAATAAAGAATAAGACGCAGTTGGTGGACGTAGCCCCACACTAGGGTGAGCCACGTATATCCTGTGTTGATGGTTTGTTTTGTGATATGATGTTTATGCTGTGAATCTTCTTAGTGCATTGGTTGTTATATGTGATAGATAGATCTATGGATGCTTAGTTCTTTATTTATGTTGACTGTGCTATATCTAACTTATGATGTTAAGTGTGATGTATAATTTGTCATTGTTACTACGCCGATCTAGCCTTAGGGTTTGTTCTGTGATATGAATAAAGTTGAAAAGGTAATGCATGTTATCTTCTAAGTACTTTTCGGAGTGTTATAATCACATATCTATGTCCCATATTGGTTAAATACACCTAAGTCCTGTAACCCCCATGCCTCTACATTGGGTGAGACTTCTCCTGCTTCACAGGTGCGGCCGAAAGGGCCGGTAGTTATGGTTTTGTTGGTTTGTTGTTGAGCATTGAATCCTGGGTATGCCCCTATGCCAACAATGTGTTAACCTGTTTGTGATTAAAACGACATCCTAGAGCACCTAAAAGGCGTATGTATGTTAAGTGTCTATACTAGATCTGCAAATATACTTTAGAAATAACCAAGAATAAACAAAGAATAATCCAAACCATTCACCAAATAATGAACACAAGAAATAGTCAAAACCCTTGAGGTAGGGTAACACCATATATTAATACTTAAGGAAGGATAACACTCCTCAAGCAATGATTGATACATTCAAAATATTCTTCACTATGTTTTATTACTTTGCTTACACTTCTTTAGATAGCTCTCTCTATATCCTAGGAACCTTCTAGAGAGGCTTCTCACATTTATTTCATCTAAATACCATAGTGGGCCTTTATTAATATAATGGATCTATTCCATGTTACATTGAATGACCACATTCTCATACATTAAATGACTTCCACTAGTAATACATAATCACATTCCCATTGGGTACCTCCCTAGGTACCTCATATTACCTCCCTAGGTATACTACATTACATCTCCCTTCACATGTTTCGTTTGCAAAACATGAGAGGAAACCATACAATATGACTGACTAAGAAATGTATCCAACTAGTACCAAGTATGCCCATCCATCCATCCCAATGAAAGTCAAACATGATGTGCATCTATTTCCTTGCCACCCTGACCTTTCTCTCCATCATGTCGAGGTTTCCATGGGATTTTTTTTTTAGCCTGAGATCCTCCCGTAGTGTCAATAGTCCTCCATGCACTTCTTGATCGGTTTCCTATCTATTGCCCTACTGGTGCATAAATGTGTTTCTACACATGCCCTTGCCTTGATGACTATTGTGTCTCTATATGATGTGGATGACGATATACAAGAACTGTAGGAATCTGTTCTTTTTTATTCAAATCTACAACACTTTGTGCCTTTGAGTCAATGACCTTAGCTTCCTGATTATGTCCCTACTGTATATTTTCTTCATCTCCTTCTATAGACTCTGCCTCTTATTCAACTTCAGACTCATAAATAACTTATTTTCTAGCCTCCATGGGCCCATCTTTCTTACTGAGAGACACATCCTGCAATGTGATTTTATTTTTCTTGTACCACAACTTCAAAAACTTCTTTTGCACATTAATATTAATGGTACCCACTGATTCTATCCAAGGATATCCCAAAACAATATCCACTTCATCCATATCTATAGCATAAAAATTTGAATGTAACACATATTTATCCATAATCAGATTCAAATATTTAAAGATTTTAACATTTTCACCCTCAACTTGTGTGTTGTGAATATTCTTTGTAGGAACTTGCAATTTATTAACCAATTGAATATTGATAAAATTTTGTTGGCAACTAGGGTTAATATAAACAATGACATTTTCTTTATGAAAACAACCATGAACTTGTAATATATATTTTCCATATGAAAATAAAATCTTGGTGATGTATTTATCCTTACTCTTTGTATGACACCACTTATCTAAAATTAATTTTTCAAGTGCTTCCTCAGAAAGTGACATCCACTCAGAATGGTGAAATGATTTACACCATATGAGAGTATCACCTTTGAAACCCCAGTTTACAAAATATATCCACGTCTCTTTCCATAATGAATTGTGAGATTGTATAAATTATTCAATACTAGGGCCATCATCTCTTCCAATAAAAAATAACATGCTTGGAATAAATCTTCAACAAAAACTAAATTTAAAAATAACTTGCTGCATAAAATCGTTGTTTTTTTCGGAAAAAAATGTGAAAAAATGTTGAATTTAAAATGCTCATAAATTTACTTCCCGGACTCCATTTCAGATGTTTTTTTTTTTTAATTGGGTACTTTTATGAGAGAAATTCAAATAACCATTTTTTTTAGCCAAATTCGTCTAAAAAATCTTCATATATGAACCTGAAGTGTGTTGCCCTCTTTTTTCCCTAGAAAAAATCTGAAAAAAGAGAGCAAAAAAATCTTCCCTTCTTTGGCCAAGGAAAGTTCTATGATACCAATTGTTAATTTCCTATGCCAGATATGAAAATATAATTCAGAAATAAATAAGAATAAACCAATAATAATCCAAACCATTCACCAAATACTGAACACAAGAAATAGTCAAAACCTTTGAGGTAGGGTAACACCATATATTAATCCTTAAAGAAGGATAACACTCCTCAAGAAATGCTTGATACATTCACAATATTATTCACTATGTTTCATTACTTTTCTTACACTTCTTTAGATAGCTCTCTCTATCTCCTAGGAACCTTCTAGAGAGATTTCTCACATTTATTTCATATAACTACCATAGTGGGCCTTTATTAATATAGTGGACCTAATCCACCTTACATTGAATGACCACATTCTCATATATTAAATGAATTCACTAGTAATACATAATCACATTCCCATTGGGTACATCCTTAGGTACCCCATATTACCTCCCTAGGCATACTACAATGTAACTGTAACAAAAAAACTATGAAGTTCCTGAATAGGTTGTTGTTATAAAAAAACAACAAAACATTTTTTGACAGTTCAAACTTGGATCCAACTTGAGGTCAAATACAGACCTAGTTGGAAGTTTGTTAGGACCTGGAAAAATATTCATGGTATCAGAGCTTGGTGGTTGGTTTTTGTTGAGTTTTGGACAACATTTTGTGGACAGTCCTAGACATCTTTTGGGGAGATTTTTTGGACAACCATTGACAGAGTTTAGTGACAACTTGTTGGCAGAATGTTTGTGGAGAATTGTAGGAAAGTTGGTGTACATTTGGTCAGCCTCTTTTCACACCTACTTGCTAGGAGCGAGGATGATTTTTTACAACCTTTTTTCACACCTATATTGCTAGAAGTGAGGTTGTTGTTTGACTGTCTCTTTTCACACCTGTGTTGACAGGAGTGAGGAAACATTCCTTTGTAGTTGTAGCATCAGAGTGAGTGCAGTGGGAATTCTTTTCAACATATCATATGTGTGTGAAGGATAGGCTAGCTGGAGCTAGCAATTGGTCTCCTTGGAAGGCTAGGATTGTCTTTGTCTTAAAGGACCTCGAGCTATGGGATATAGTTGAGACTCATGTTGTTGTCCTCCTTCTACTTCTCACATCTTGTTACCATAATTCAGGAAGAGGAACAAAAAGGGAAAGAGGATGATGTGTGATGCATTGAGGGATCACATAAGTCCTTACTTGACTAGAAAATACTATGCATTTGAGATGTGGGCATCTTTATGAAATATTTACCAAAGATCTAACCAGAACCGGAAGATGGTTCTGTTTGATCGACTAAAGGGAATTCATATGATCAAGAATCAATCAATTAATTCTTACCTTAGTCGATACACCCAGATTAGAGACAAGCTTGTCGCCATCAGAGAGATAGTGGTGCTAGACTATATGGTGAGGAAAACCTTAAACAACTTCACCAAACCATGGGGTCCATTTGTTCGAGGAATATTTCTCAGAGAGATCATGCCTACTTGGGAGAGACTATGGGATGATTTCATCTGGGAGGAGACTAGACTTACATCAGAGACTTCTAGATAGCAACAAAGATTGAAGGGTGATGAGGATATTTCTCATTGGACAAAGGGAAAGAAGAAGGTCGACAAGGGAGGTCGACAGGGTCCCAATTTTGGGGCCCCGCCACAAGGAGAGAGCAGTAGTGGGTAGAAGAGAGATATGAACAAAGTGAAGTGATTTTTTTGTAATAATAATGGGTACTATGCTAGATAGTTTCCCAATAGGAAGAAGAATAAGGGTGGTATGACAACTACAATAGAGGAGGAAAAGTTTTAGACTTTTTTTTAAGAGGGAGTGTGCCTTCCTCATATGTTGCACTTCAGTTGAGACGAAAACCAATATCTGGTATGTAGATAGCGGGGAATCGAGCCACATAATTGGTGTGAGGGAGCATTTGATTGATATCAAAGACACTGAGGTTAGGATGGATATTTATCTTGGATATGAAACCTTGGTCACAGTTGTTGGGATTGGCATTGTTACTTTTCAAAGAGACGACATGCCATCTATTACATTCTAGGATGTTCTCTATGTCCCTGGGCTAAAGAAGAATTTGATTTAAGTTTCCACCCTCTAGGATAGGAGTCTTGAGGTGTCCTTTAGAGGGACAAAGGTCCTCATACAGCCTAAGGGGGATTTTCTCACCTCGGGGTAGGTGATTGGAGTGAGAGATGGGAATTTTTTATATTACTTTTTCAATCACTTCATGCTTTGGCAGTGACTAGTGACAACATCAAAAAATTATGTGAGCTATGGCATTGGAGGATGGCTCACCTTTATCATGGGGATCTTGGAGGAGTGAGAGAGGTTGTGGCATGAGTTTCACAATTTAGTTTGGAGCATCGGGAATTTTGTAGAGGGTGTGTGCTTGGTAAGTTCACCGAGGCTTCTTTTCCCACCAGTGACACTAGGTCAGTTGGGGTAATAGATTTAGTACACAGAGATGTGTGTGGGCCCATATATTAGGCATCCTTGAGTGGTTATGATTAGTATATCACATTCATTGATGACTACTCAAGGAACATATGTATCTATTTCTTTAACACCAATAGTGAGGTATTTAAAAGGTTCCAAGATTTCAAAGTTGTAGTGGAGAACCAAACTGGAAAGAGGATCAAGGTCTTGCGGTCAGATAATGGAGGTAAGTATTCCTCCAATTAGTGTGTATACTTTTGTGCCCATGCTTGGATCATAAGGAATATGACCATGCCTTACAACCCCTAGCAGAACGGGGTTGGCGAGAGGAATAACATGGCGATCACAGATGCAATGCGATATATGCTAGATGATCATAGGTTTCCTCTTTATCTATGGGAAGAGGCGAGTTCTACTATATTTTACCTACATAACAAGAGTCCCCATAGGATATTGGGAAGATGACTCCTGAGGATTCCTTCACTGGTAGAAGGCCCGATGTTGAACACATCAAGATTATTTGGTTCTTGACCTATTCTCATGTCTCCTCAAAGAAGAGGACAAAGATAGACCCCACAACCCTATAGGGGATTCTAGTTGGATACTTAGAGGTTTTCAAAGCCTACTGTATCTACATTCCATCACTAAGGAGAGTGGTGGTGAGAAGAGATGTCATATTTTAGGAGGGTAGGGATTTTCAAAGATATCTCGAGTCGAGAGTCAGTGTGGAGGATGATGCAGAGGCACCGATTGATGTCTTAGAGGGAGCACAACCTCAAGTTTCTAGTACACCAGTTTTAGGGGTGACAGGGTCACCTTACACAACTTCAAGGTCAAAATTAGAGGGTGTTCAGACATGGGGGGCAGAGGCTTCAGAATCTCAGAGTGTTGAGACTAGTCCTAACGAAGATACTCTTGGGTGGGGATATCTTACTTCTCCCTTGACTACTTCAGGGAAGAGGAAACCTAGATGGTTTTAGGAGACCCTGAAGGAAGCCAAGGGGAAGGTAGAAGATCCCAAGAGATAGTTCAGAGAGAGTAAACCTACAGTGAGGTTTGGATCCTATTTTGATTTAGTGACGAGTATCTTTGTTGGCATGTTTACAGGCAGAGTATGCTTGTCATTGATGGAAAGAACGACAACAATGATGTCATGATTATAGGCATAGTGTGTTTGTCATTGATGGTAAGATGAGAGTGTGCATCACTGGAAAAATAGGAGCAATGTAATTTTAGGTGAAGAAGGAAACATTATGTAGAGACGAGAAATCTCAGAAGAGATAGCAGTTTCCAGAAGTGCAGACGAGGTCCATACATCAAGGCTCATAGAAGGATCAAAGGTCATAGAACCTTTGACACTTAGAAATTCTTCCAAGTCGAGAGGATGCGTGAGTCCAGATAGGAGGAGCACGTAGAGGAGGATATTATACCTCAATCGTCGGATTGGAGCACGTTGGACTAGCAACCGTTGGATCTAGTATAACTATGAACAGGATAATGGCCAAGAGCCATCCTTGAACTTGATATATGCGAAGTCACGAAATGATATGAGTCGTTGGATCCTGAGGACATGTCTTGAGAGATCAACATTTCACTGACTCGCAAGATGGAGAGGTCAAAGGTGAGAGTTGTAGGAACTCGCAATATGAGAATTCATGAAATGATCTAGGTTGTTGATCCATAGGACACATGGCGAGAGATCAACATTTTGCTGACTCATGAGCTAGATAATTCAAAGGTGAGTTTTTCTTGGCCCGTGGTCATATCCATGGTCACATCAGTGAAGGAGCTAGCATGTTTCTAAGCTCCACCTCAGAGTTTCATGAGTTGGGAGAGTCAAGGAAACTCATAGAAGAAGATCGTAAAACATGAAATCGTGAAGCACCCTAGTGCTTGGCCCTAGGTCACAACCAGTAGTCACATGAAAGAAAGGGTCTTAGTTAGAAAAGATAGCGCCCACTGTGTAGATTTCTCAAAAAGGGAAAAAGGCGCCAAAGGCATGAGTGTGCAAAGGTTCTCTTAGTAACTTCCAGAAAGCAGTGATGAAATCATCCAGAGAATTCGAAGAATCTCAGAGCGATGGTCAGAGAAGCTGAAGAGCCTTAAGGTAGCTACCAGTGGAATGAAGATTGATCATAGATACAATTGACATATGGAAAAGTGTTGAAGTCTGTAACTGCAACAGAGAGGATAAATCTCGATTGTAACAGAGAAAATGAGGAGTCGCACTTCCAGAGAAGGAAAAGAATCTCAGGATAAGCCCCTGATGATGAATAGACTCAGTATAACTGCCAAAGAATATGATGAGTTGCATGGACAATCTGGAAGAGGAATAGGAATTATAAAAATATGCAGAACAAAGAAGAGGAGGTTTCTTCTGTTGAGATTAATTTCACACGGGGAAAAAGCATGTTGTGGGCTGCAACCAAAATGCATAGAAGAGGCATAGCACATAGAAAAGAGATGCATATCTGAGAGAGGAAGAGGAAGCCGAAGTGTGAATGCAGATACAGAGTAGAAGAACAAAAATATCAAAGAAGAATCCAAGAAGGAACACATTAATGCAGGTAGAGCATAGCACTGAAGCAAAACAATGATGAGACTGGTAAGCTATAGATAAACATTGTATCACTGTTATAAGTCTCAAGTAACGAATTTTTTATATTCAGGGTGGTTGGGAAGTGCTAGGGAGGATTGGTGTACTCAGAGTTTCAAGTGGGTGCTTGAATGGAAAGAGTTGTAGCTTCCATCTGGGATGCAGCCAGAAAAACCAGGGTGTTAGGGTGGTGCAAGGGAGAACTATTTTTCTTTGTTAAACAGGTCGGTTCTAGTGTGAGTAGAAGTTAGTGCTTCCATCCAGTTCGTGTTGGAACACTTAGGGAGTTGGTGCTTCCTTCTAATGGGTGCTAGAGAAACCAGAGAGTTGGTGCTCTCATCAAGTTATAGCTCGCAAAATAGAGGTGGTATCCTCAAAAGGAGTTGGAGCTCATAAGACTGATAATGTACAGAATATAAATATTACTTATCATATCAAGAAGAAGAGGTTTTTTCCATTTATGGGTTTCCTCAAGAAATATATGTCTATGTGTGTTTCATGTGTGTGATTGAGAATACTCTATTGATTACTTCTCTAAGTTAGTGTGATCATCTTTGAGTGCTTTGTAAGAAGATTTAAAATGGAAATAATTGTTTAAGAACAATAACAACTGATTCACCCCCCTTCTCAATTGTCCAAAAATTGGTATCAGAGCGAGCCCCTTTTACCTAAGGGTAGATCCTAGAGCTTAACCATGACTAGCCGTGAAGGAAATTCAACCAACAAGGTGCCTCTGTTCAATGGAACAAACTTTGCCTTCTGGAAAGTTAGGATGCGAACCTACATAATGGATTTAGGTGTAGATGGCTAGGATGTGGTAGAGACTGGTTATGTAAAGCCAGTTATACTAGCTAATAGGGATGACAAGCTAGAACTCAACTTCAATGCTAAGGCTATGAATGTTATTCTAAGTGGGCTTGCAGAAGCATAATTTGTAAAAGTTATGCACTTAGAAACTTCCAAAGACATGTGGGACAAACTCATTAGTTGTTATGAAGGTAATGAGAAGGTAAAGGATGCCAAGCTTCAAACCTACAGAGTATAGTTTGAACAACTGCAGATGAAAGAAGATGAAACTATTGGAAAGTACTTTCTGAGAGTTGAAGAACTAGTAAATGCAATGAAAGCTCTTGGTGAAAAAATTGAGGAAGCCTCTTCAGTTCAGAAAATTCTGAGATCTCTACCAAATAGGTTCAACCCAAAGGTCTCTATTATAGAAAAACTTAATGATGTAAAACCTTTGGATTTTGATCAACTTCTAGGAATGTTGACATCATATGAAATGAGGATAGGTAAAGATAAATCCAACACTAGAGAAGCCTATTTTAAAGAAGATAAGAATGAGGAATTTGAGCCTGACGAAATTGAATAAAAAATTGTGAGAAGACTAAAGAAAGGATAAGGCAAGTATCAAATAAAGTTTCCCTTCAAGTGCTTTAATTGTGGAAAGATAGGTCACTTTTCATATAAGTGTCCACACAAGAAGTAGGATCAGAATTCTGAAGGTGAAAACAAGTACAAACCCAGGAGATTTGATAAAAAGAAAAGTTTATGTGTAAACAATGATGACTCTTCAGAAGACATAGATAGTGACTTTTCTTGTGAAGATAAGGTTAATGACTTTGTGCTTATGGCCAAAGAGGATTATGATAATAAAAACATAGTAAGTGATGTTAATGATGAAGAAGTTGTGGTTGATATGGAAGGTGAACTAATCAGTGCCTTAGAAGAGATCGATAGACTCGGACTTGAGAAGAGAAAACCAAAACAATTGTTGGTGCAGTTTGAAAAGAATGCTAAAGAACTTGATGAAGACATTTCCCTTCTAAAGATGGAGTTAGAATAGGAAAAGAAAATAGAGGACATTATGAAACAACTTTTATGAGATAAGAAGGCAAGATGTGAAGCCTTGGAAGAAGAGGTAGTAAAAACCAGAAAAGAGATAGAGAAGTTCAAAGCATTGTATCTCCAAAATATTCCAAGCATTAAAGCCTCAGAAGGATTAACCACCATTCTGAATCAGCAAAGGAATCCAAATTTTAAAATTGGTTTGGGTTATGAAGAAGGATCAAGTTGTAGTCAGCCAAGAAACAAAGAATCCATCAAGTTTTTCAAATCTACATTCATTGACAATAACAAATATGGAGAAACAAAGGAAGATAATCAGCCGCCAAGGAAGAGTGAAAGAAAAAATACCAAAACTGAATCTGTAGAACAAATAATTCGACCTGCTTAAAGAAGACAACCATTTTCCAGGTACAAAGGATTTTTCTATGGATATTGTTTTTTTTGTTCTAACTTTGGTCACAAAGCTTTAAACTATTCTTTAATATTTATATATGAACAATTAAAACACTCAAGGAATAGATATCTTCTTGTTGGCAACCAATTCACTTTTTTCTATGATTCTATGAGCTTCCTACACCTATGTCTTGCAAACATCAAGTTTTCGTTGCATTTTCTTTTAAATAGACGACATTTTCATTTCTTGCGACATTTACACATTTGTCTTCGTTAAGTTTTCACGACTGTAAGCGTGAAAACTTCTCTTTTCGAAGTCACATTTCGATCATTATCTGAACTGTCAATATATTTTGTGTCATTATGCCTATTGCGCTTACCTTTTTATTGATCATTACACGATTGGCAATATCCTTTGATCGGTTCTCATACAGGAATCAGCCACGACTGTTGTAAATTCCAAGCTGGTATAATTGAGCAGCCTCGTCGCTACACAGGTATGTTTTGATATCATTAGTTTTTGTAAATAATCTAGGTTTATATAACGATTTGAATTCAGTTTTAAACAGTTCTGTTCACACCTTGAATGGCTCTGTTATATTGTGTGCATTCTATATATAGCTTTGCTTTGAATAGAAACAAATTTTGATTCGATATACGATCTGGTTATTCCCAGTGTAGAAATTAATAGATTTTGATTAGATTTGAGTGATCTTTGCTTGAATTTGATTGATTGTCTTGCCTCGTTAAGGTGACAAAATTAATAGTTTGCCTTTAAATGAGTTGATTTGTATTCGATTTGAAAAGGAAATTTTTCGCATTCAGTTTAGAACATAACCATGTTCGGATTTGATTCTGTTATGATCCATATACTATGGTTGGTAAACGGTTTGATCGAGTTTGATTGTTACGATTTTGCTCAGATTCGATTTCATTATCATTGGTATGCTATGACTGATAAATGTTTTTGGGAAGATATTTGTTACGATGCTGTGTCGTATGATGTTCTGTCTCATTGATGAAAACATTATGCTCAAATAACATTCGCGCCCGAATTGGAAATGAATCTGAATCATAACAGTTATGTGAAAATCTGAGCTAATCGATTCGCTTTTGTTCTAATTTGGTAAGTTTGTCCTATGAGTCGAGTTTAGGTTAGAATTGATGCTCTGTATTTTAAATTTGTGAAATGAATCGGTCAAACCCTGATACGATTTGTTTGATTGAAACGATTGTGATCAAAATTAATCGATCCTGTTTGCTTACTGTGCAATGACCAACAATTGAAATCTATAAGAAACCCTGTTTTAATAATCCTGTTACGATTTTGTTAATGATTCAATTATCATTTGGATTCGTTCACAATCTAAATCGCTTGCTATACAGTTATTATGATAATCCTGTTTAATTTACAAGTGTAACGATGTGTTTGCGGTTTGTTCTATTTTCAATTGAATATCAAAACGATCTCATAACATATCGATTTGATTTGTTGGGAAACAATGACGATTCAATTTCATATGATTTCATTTACTCAATTTATGACTACAATCGAAACAGAGTATTGTTATCTCTGTACTCGGTTAATGATGTGGATCATGTTTGAGTTCATAATAAAATATCGATTTCAATTCATGATTCATTTTCAAATGATTGTTGGATGTAAATTGA
>SNQJ01S0034702.1:142399-168456 GCA_010110895.2 Picea sitchensis
GGGGTTGAATCAATACTATCCTTTTTCCAAAATTTAAAACCACTTCACTATTAATTTTATCAAATCAAAACAAATAATCAATAGACAGGTACAATACACATAATTTTAATGTAGAAAACTAAAAAGAAATAAATTCTCTTCTTATTTTTAATAATGATTACATTTAATTTATGAGCTCCAACTCAAACCAAACAACAATTCCCCATTTTACTAGAACCAACTTGAAGGAGGATGCAACCCCTATAGATTTTACCACCACTAAATAGAAAGAAGCACCAACTCCCTAGTTTCTTCAGTTATAACTGAAAATATGTTGCAACAACTTGGTTTACCAACTTCAACTGGAAGGAGGATAAAAACTCCTTTGCATGCTCCAACCTTCCCTCCACCCAACCTCCCTCTTTATGATAAGTACTTAAATATTCAAATCTTTATACTATTCTTTGTCTTCAGTTGCATATCTTCATTTACTTTCTTGGTCTCTAACACTATTATTGATCTTTAGATTTCAATCCCAGAGACACTCCCTCTTTCAACAAGAATTTTCATTTATATAGTGTTCCAATGGTCATGTACAACTGAACAATTGCACCTCTTCAATTTAGGAATGTATCTCTTTATTATAAGTATGTTCCTTTTCAATATAACATATTAATCATATTATTTTAATTAATACAATGTTAATAAACCATTGTTCCTTTTAGATTGTTTATCCATGTTTTCAATTGGGTCAATAGATTTTGACCATCATGATTTAATTCACTTTTTACCTTTCCATAGGTAAATACCACCATGGTTTGCAAATACCATGTGCTCTTTCACTTTTACCCTTTTTCTTTAACTCCACTTTCATTTTCCCCTTTTTATTTGATCCAAATTCTCTTTTACCCTTTTATTTAATCCAATTTCACTTTAACCTTTTTCTTCATTCCACTTTCATATTTACTCCTCTTTTACTTAAACTCCACTTCCACCTAACTTTTACACTTTTGTTATTTATTAAAGTCATATTTATATCTAATCCACTTTCATTTCCACTTTTGTGTAAACTCTATTTCCACTTAGCTTTTCAACTTTTGTATTTATTAAATTTATACCAAGGTCACATTTATATTTAATCACTTATTAACCTTTGACATATATGTGATCACTTACTAACATTTGAGATCAATGACAATTTATTCAACAATTGACTACATGAGTGGATATAACCATTGGTGTTTGTTGGAAATTGTTTGGGTTTGAAGGGTCATCCAACTTTGGCCTGGAAAGAATGATGACCAAAACTTGCTACAAAATATCAAATACTATGTTGATCTAATAGACTCAAGGGTTATTGGTGCTGCATCAACAAATTTCCCTTCGACTACACTCTGAAATGATAGTGCATAAGAAAATATTCAAGAGGGCGACTCACCAGTATTCATTCTATTCATCATGATCCCATCTCAATAGAATATACAACCACCAGGACAAATCGACTTAGCAAATGTAGTAGTTGAAATTATCTCATTCTTTCATTTTCATTCTTTCACTCTTTCAAAGCACTCAACAAGGAGATCCCCTGTATTCTGGTAGTCCACTACATTCCAGTAACAAAATATTCTTATACCCTTTACTGTAGTTCCATGTCATACTTCACTATGGTACTTATTTTATTCATGTTGACATGAATGCTAACACAATATTTCCATCAATATCCCCCTTTGGGATTGATGTCAGCACATTGTAAAAACAATTTCTCCCCTAAAAATGAGTAATTGTTTTACCATTCTTTTCTACCCCTTTGAAATCAATGACAAGGCCTCTGATACCAAAATCAGGTTCATCACCAATTGTTTATTTCTCAACCTTATTTTGTTTTGAGTGACAATACTTGTCATTTTTTTTTTACTCCCCTTGTCAACATTTCTCTCCCTCTCATCGTGACTTTATTTTTTTGCAAGGAGATTACTTCCAAACTTTTCCTTATATGTTCAAATGTTTCTTTAGGAAGGGGTTTAGTGAATATGTTTGATATATTCTCCTTTGAACCACCATAATCCAACATAACACTTTTTTCATTACCTTGCTCTCTTGATGCAGGAGCATCTCCCACATCAAGCGAGCCAGTGCAGAAGCGGAGGACAGCTGGACAAGCCAGCACACATTTTGATAACACCTTGAAATTGTTGCACAAATATTAAATATAGTCATTAAGATGAAGAGAACTTGTAAATTGTAATGGACCTTGAGCGGATTTTCTCTCGTCCTTTGGTAGATAGATGACATTTAAAGTAGTTAATGCAGGTAGATAGAAATTTAATTCTAGACTAGGCAGTTGTAGAGCGCAAGAGGGAAACAGGATATAGACACCCTCATTGTGTATTGTATCATTTGTTAGAAGCATTTTGAGCAAAAGAGCATGCAGAGAGCTGTGTAAAACACCCATGTACAGACATTTGAATTAATAGAAAGCTTGGATTCAAATTCATGGTTTGTGTTGTTCTCTGTGTATTGATGTTGAATGATATGCTCATGAATGTTTGATTCCAGTTATACATTTGCTTTTATATGATGTGTATATGATTTCATGTTTGAGTTTGAAATCTGAAAGGGTGAAGGAATGAGTTTCAATTGTTTCTCTATCTGAGCACGAGTTCCTGCAAGGAGTGCAGTTGAAGTGTCCGCAAAGAGTTCATCGACAGAGGCTCAGGTAGTTTAGCTTTTGTTCTCATTCACTAGGAGTGCAGTTGGGCGCAGGATCCATGCAAGAAGTGCGCAGGCCGAATGAAGTCTTAGGGTTGTGGACCTGAGTGAAAATTAACAGAGTGTTGCTGCAGGTTTGCGTAGGGTCGAAGGATTCAAACACTTAGACGTGTTTGAAGGTTGTTGCTAGGAGTGTGTGCAAGGGTCCTTTACAAAATCTTGGGAAGAGTAAGGCCTTCGAGTTGTTGAAGGACAACGCAGGGTAGTTGTGCCTTGAAGGTTGGTAGAAGCGCCGTAAGTTCGCGTGCAGAGGAATAAGTCTTCGTGGAGGAGTACTTGGTTCATTTCGCAGAATTCATTCGTAAGGAAGGAACGGATGGTCGGTATTCTCCGAGGAGAATCTGCGACATCCCGTGGGTCGTCAGAGATCACAAAGGTGCTGGGGAGATACAACGTCATATTCTCTAGAGGCTAAAATCTCAAGAGGGGTAGGGCCATTGATACAATCCATAAGGGCCGTAGGATCTACATGTGGAATCGTGTATCGGGGTTTCATTGGGTGAAGTCCCATGCACATAGCATCAGGAATCGCAAAATCGTGAAACGGGATATCCCGACGGGTACGAGAATTGTGTGGGGCCACAGAGAAGTCAGTCAACGGATAGGTGGCACACCGTATCAGAGTTTAGGGAAAGTAAAGTCCCGAAACATTGACATCAGGATTCGCGATCCCACAAAATCTGAAATCCCGACGAGGTGACGGGACCGTTGAAAAGTCAACTCGTGAGCACATCGAAGTTTCGGCGTATCGGGGTTCGGGAGTCAGAGAACCGAGTTTCTCGACACTGCGAGTGTCGAAATCGTGACAGGAGAAGTCCCGACAAGGTTAAGGAAAGGTCAGCGTTGACTGGTGATCGAGTTTCAGAGATCTAAGAGACCAACGTTCGACCACTGACCTCCCAAAGTTGCGAAGTCCGATTTCCCGATTTATAAAATGGAGATCCCGTGAGAGAGTTTCTCTGGGTGCAGATTTCCTGATAGGGAAATAGAAGAGACTTGGAGTTCTTCAGGCCGTGAGAGAAGGAGAAGATCTTGTGAGCGGAGGTGCTAAAAAATGCACACCTGCGTCAGGTTTGGTATCAGTGCACATAAATATTCTTTGCTTTCTGTAGCAGAGAAGGAGAATTCACCATGCCACCGAGGAGAGATAGGCAGTCACCTGATCCAGAGGATAGCGAAATACCATGAAGAAGAGGCAGGTAGGTAACATGTCCAATCATGGAGAGACAGATGCGTGATCTACGAGCAAGACTCAAAGACATGGAGATAGCGCAAAGACGCACAACCAGTGCAGGGGATCTCAGTGATTTCGAGAGTGAAGATGAGGTTGAATGAGAAGAAGAAGTTGCAACTGAAGATGCATCAAATGAGCATTTGATCATACCTATTTCCAGGATGGGTGCAAGAGAAAAGATGGACATTCCAGTTTATGAGGGAGACTTGGATGTAGAGGAGCTTCTAGACTGGAGAGAGCTCTGGACACATACATCGACTACGAATATGTCGAGGAAGACAAGAAAGTCAAGCATGCTATCACTAGATTGAAGGGACATGCAGCATTGTGGTGGGATGAACTACAAGCTGACAGGCACTGCAAGGGAAAGCAAAAGATCAAGAGCTGGGATCAAATGATGACAAAGATGAAGGCAAAATTCATCCCCATGGATTATCAAATTTCTCTGTTCAGGAGAATGCAGAACCTGAGACAAAAGCTGATGACAGTGAAAGAATACACTGAGGAATTATATAAACTGAACATCAGGGCAGGTCATCGGGAGAGCGATGATGAGAAGGTAGCCAGATACATGAATTGTCTGAGGTATGATATCCAGGACGAGATGAGCATGGTAACCATCTAGATGGTAGAAGATGATTATCATATGGCTCTGAAAGCTGAGGAGAAGCTGGGCCGAAAATAGAGTCAGAGGGGCCGAGGCAGGAGTCAGCCCAGAGGTAAATCAATTGCCCAAGATAAGTATCAGAAGCCTAGGGAGGAATGGAAGAAACCTCAGACTCGAACAGAGAGAGGTGGAACCTCACAAAGAGGACCATATGTTGAACAGAGAGGGCAGCATAATGAGCAGAGAGGAGATTATGCTGACAACAACACTTTTCCTCGTACTAGAGGTAGAGGAAGAGGAAGAAGTGGAGTAATTACATGCTTCACATGTGGAAATAATGGGCACAAGTCTTACGAGTGTCCAGAGAAAAAGAAGGACATTGGATAATCTCACATCACCGAAGCACAAAGGTGGGATGCTGAGGTAGAAGACACTGAAGGCGGAAGATCGTTGATGATGCGAAAAGTCCTTTTGACACCGGAGAAGGAGGTGGAGAATTCAGTCCAAAGGACCAGACTTTTCCAGACTGCTTACAAGACCAAGGACAGGGTATGCAAGGTCATTGTAGATAGTGGTAGCATGGATAATCTTGTATCTACAGAGATGGTAGAGAAGCTGGAGCTAGAGACGACTGATCATCCAAGCCCATACAGAGTTTTGTGGCTATAGAAAGGACACCAGGTAACTGTCACTAAAGAATGCTTGGTTGAATTCAAGATAGGTGGATATAATGATAAGATATTGTGTGATGTTATTCCTATGGATGTTTTTCATCTATTGTTGGGTAGACCATGGCAATATGATAGGAATGTGATTCATGATGGGCGAATGAACACATACACCCTAGAGAAGAATGGGAGGACACACATGTTGCTTCCGATTAAGGATAAGGAAGTGAAGCCGGAGGTAAGAAACACTATACTTCTCATGAATGGGAAGGAACTTCTTACAGAAGTTAAGAAGAAGGAGGATCCACAATTCTTTGTGGTCAGAAAGCCGAGGATTGTTCTGACTAGCACCAGAGTGGATGATTTACTAGAAGAAGTTCAGGAACTACTGGAAGAGTTCACTGACATAGTAGTGGATGAACTACCTCGTTCGTTGCCACCAATCATAAGTGTGAGTCATCATATTGATCTCATACTAGGAGCCAGTTTACCAAACAAATACGCGTACAGATTGACACCGCAAGAGAATGAAGAGGTTAAAAGGAAAGTCCAGGAGTTGTTGGACAAAGGTTTAGTCAGGGAAATCTTGAGTCCATGTGTTGTTCCAACAATACTCAGTCCAAAGAAAGATGGAGTCTGGAGGATGTGTACTGACTCAAGGGTGATTAATAAGATAACCATCAGGTACAGATTTCCATTGCCGAGGATGGATGATCTGATGGATTGCTTGAGCAAAGTAAAGTATTTTTCAAAGATTGATTTGAAAAGTGGATATCATCAGATTCACATGAGAGAAGGTGATGAATGGAAGACAACATTCAAAACAAATGAGGGTTTGTATGAATGGCTTGTTATGTCGTTTGTCTTAACAAATGCGCCAAGTACCTTCATGAGGTTGATCAATGAAGTCCTGAAGGAGTTCATAGGGAAGTTTGTCATTGTGTATTTGGATGACATACTGGTTTACAGTAAAATAGTGGCAGAGAATCTGAAACATTTGGCTATAGTGATGCGGTGGTTACAGCAGGAGAAGATGTTGATAAATATGAAGAAGTCCTCATTCATGAAGACAGAGCTCATTTACTTAGGGTTTGTTATTTCGGAAAATGAGTTGAGGATGGATCCAGACAAGGTGGAAGTGATTAATAATTGGCCATCACCGAAAAATATATTTGAGGTGAGAAGTTTTCACGGATTGGCTAGTTTATAAAGAAATTTCATCAAGAATTTCAGTGGAATCAGCGCAGCAATGATGGATACAGTGAAGGAAAAAAATAAATCTTTTCACTGGACGACAGAGGCTGAAAAAAGTTTCAATCTGTTGAAGAGGAAGATCACGGAACAACCAGTTTTGGTGTTGCCGGATTTCCAGAAGACATTTCAGGTGAAATGTGATGCAAGAGGATTTGCAATTGGGGCAGTCTTAAGTCAAGAAGACAGGCCAATCGCATATTTCAACGAGAAGTTGAATGAGGAAAAATTGAAGTACTCCACGTATGATAAGGATTTCTATGCTGCTATCTAGGCATTAAAGAAATGGAGGCATTACTTGATACCCAAGGAATTTGTTTTGTATAGTGGCAATCATGCATTGCAGTTTGTGACTCAATAGGGAAAGTTGAATCAGAAAAATGCCAAATGGGTTGAGTATATGCAGAATTTCACTTTTGTGATTAAACATATTTTTGGTACTGCTAACAAAGTTGTTGATGCTTTGAGCAGGAAGTGTTTGTTGTTGCAGGAGTTTCAAGTCAAAACGTTAGGTTTTGATGATCTCAGGAACATGTACGATGATGATCAAGATTTTAAAGAAGCGTATGAAGCAACTAAGAATCCAATTCTCAGATATAGAAGCTAGTGGGCCGAGTACATGATCCAAGAAGGATTTTTGTTTAGAGGAAATCAACTGTGTATTCCAAAATGCTCCATGAGGGAGAACTTGTTGAAGGAGAAACACAGTGGAGGATTGGTCGGAAATTTCGGTCATGAAAAAACATTCACGAAGATGAATGAGTCATATTTTTGGCCGGGAATGCGAACAGATGTCGAGAAGTTCATGGACATATGTAAAATTTTCCATCATTCAAAAGGGAGGAAGAAAAATGCAGGGTTTTATCAACCATTTCCCATACCAGAAAGGTCGTGGGATGCGATTAGCATGGATTTTGTGTTGGGGTTTCCAAGGACACAAAGAGGTGTTGATTCAATCTTTATGGTGGTGGATAGATTTCCCAAGATGGCGCACTTCATTCCATGTCAGAAGACCAGTGACGCAACTCACATTGCGAACCTGTTCTTCAAAGAGGTCATTCGACTTCATGGGTTGCCGAGAAGTATAGTTTCAGATCGAGACACGAAATTCATAGGGCATTTTTGGAGGACCTTATGGAAGAAGCTGGGAACTAACTTGTTGTTTAGTTCAGCGTATCATCCTCAGACGGATGGATAGAAAAAAGTGGTGAACAGAAGTCTGGGAGACTTACTGAGAAGCTTGGTGATAGAACACCACAACCAGTGGGACCACATAGTACCACAGGCAAAGTTTACGTATAATGACTCAGTCAACAGGAGCACAGGGAAAAGTCCATTTTAGGTTGTCTATGGGATGCAACCGAGAGGAATTTCTGAACTGAGGGATTTAGAAAAGACTGCTACTAGGAGCGCTAGTGCAGAGGAATTCATCGAGGCGATGAAAGAACTTCACAGCCAAGTGAGGGAGCGACTACTGAAATCAAGCCAAGAATATAAACGCAGAGAAGATCAGCATAAGAGACAACTTCAGTTTGAAGTTGGTGATCTAGTTCTGGCACATTTGAGAAAGGAAAGGTTCCCGAGGGGAACATGCAATAAGCTGAAGATGAAGAAAATCGGGCCATGTAGGGTCTTGAAGAAATTTTGGGCAAATACTTATGAGATTGAATTACCCGATGGGATCAGAATTTCTCCGATATTCAATATATCAGATTTGTACCCATATAGAGCTGGAGAAGCAGGAACTGGATATGAGAAGCCATTGATCCAGTGGATGAAACAGATGCCAGTTGCATAGAAGTCGCAAATGAAATGCATACTGGACAAGAGAGTGAGTAAAAGGACCAGGCGAAAGGAATACTTTGAGTATCTGGTCAAATGGAAGAACCATCCAGTAGAAGATGCCAGCTAGGAGAGTGAAACAGAGATACAGAATCATGGACAGACCGTGCAGGAGCTCATGGACAGGATCCCATGAAATTTTTCAAGCGAGGGAGTATGATGCAGGAGCATCTGCCACATCAAGCGAGCCAACGCGAAAGTGGAGGACAGCTGGACAAGCCAACACACATTTTGATAACACCTTGAAATTGTTGCGCAAATCTTAAATGTAGTCATTAAGATTAAGCGCACTTGTAAATTGTAATGGACCTTGAGCCGATTTTCTCTCGTCCTTTGGTAGATAGACGACATTTAAAGTAGTTAATGCAAGTAGATAGAAATTTAATTCTAGACTAGGCAGTTGTAGAGCGCAAGAGGGAAACAGGATATAGACACCTTCATTGTGTATTGTATCATTGGTTAGAAGCATTTTGAGCAAAAGAGCATGCAGAGAGCTGTGTAAAACACCCATGTACAAACATTTGAATTAATAGAAAGCTTGGATTCAAATTCATGGTTTGTGTTGTTCTCTGTGTGTTGATGCTGAATGATATGCTCATGAATGTTTGCTTCCAGTTATACATTTTCTTTTATATGTTGTGTATATGATTTCATGTTTGAGTTTGAAATCTGAAAGGGTGAAGGAATGAGTTTCAATTGTTTCTCCATTTGAGCACGAGTTCCTGCAAGGAGTGCAGTTGAAGTGTCCGCAAAGAGTGCGTCGACAGAGGCTCAGGTAGTTTAGCTTTTGTTCTCATTCACTAGGAGTGCAGTTGGGCACAGGAGCC
This sequence comes from Picea sitchensis, assembly GCA_010110895.2. NCBI lineage: Eukaryota > Viridiplantae > Streptophyta > Pinopsida > Pinales > Pinaceae > Picea > Picea sitchensis. The sequence goes on from SNQJ01S0034702.1 coordinate 151,577, forward strand.
ATGCAAGAAGTGTGTGGGCCGAATGAAGTCTCAGGGTTGTGGACCTGAGTGAAAATTGACGGAATTTTGTTGCAGGTGTGTGCAGGGTCGAAGGATTCAAACACTTAGACGTTTTTGAAGGTTGCCACTAGGAGTGCGTGCAAGGGTCCTTTACAAAATCTCAGGAAGAGTAAGGCCTTTGAGTTGTTGAAGGAAAACATAGGGTAGTTGTGCCTTGAAGGTTGGAAGAAGTGCCATAAGTTCGCACACAGAGGAACAAGTCTTCGTGGAGGAGTACTTGGTTCATTTCGCAGAATTCATCCGTAAGGAAGGAATGGATGGTCGGTATTCTTCGAGGAGAATCCGCGACATCCCGCGGGTCGTCAGAGCTCACAATGGTGCCGGGGAGATATGACGTCATATTCTCTAGAGGCTGAAAGCTCAAGAGGGGTAGGGCCATTGATACGAGCCATAAGGGCTGTAGGATCTACACGTGGAATTGTGTATCGAGGCTTCATTGGGTGAAGTCCCGTGCACATAGCATCAGGAATCACGAAATTGTGAAACGCGATATCCCGACGGGTACGAGAATTGTGTGGGGCCACGGAGAAGTCAGTCAGTGGACAGGTGGCAGACCATATTAGAGTTTGGGGAAAGTAAAGTCCTGAAACATTGACATAAGGATTCGCGATCCCGCGAAATCCGAAATCCCGACGAGGCGACGGGATCGTTGAAAAGTCAACTCGCGAGCGCATCAGAGTTTCGGTGTATCGGGGTTCGCGAGTCGGAGAACCGAGTTGCTCGACACCACTAGTGCCGAAATCACGACAGGAGAAGTCCTGACAAGGTTAAGGAAGGGTCAGTATTGACTGGTGATCGGGTTTTGGAGATCTAAGAGACCAACGTTCGACCATTGAAATCGCAAAGTTGCGAAGTCTGATTTCCCGATTTATAAAAGGGAGATCCCATGAGAGAGTTTTTGTGGGTGCAGATTTCCTGATAGGGAAATAGAAGAGCCTTGTAGTTCTTCGGGCCGTGAGAGAAGGAGAAGATCATGTGAGCAGACATGCTCAGGAGGGCGCACCTGCGTCATATCTCAATAAATGATACTTGATGGGTGTATGATTGGTGTTTGCATGCATGAATGGATTCTTGGAGATGTTGATGACACTTGTATTGTCATAATAGATAGGCATGGGTTGGTTACATTCAATTATAATATCCTCCAATGTGTGTATCATCCATAATATTTGAGTGCAACATTCAAGAACTACAATATATTAAGACTCTCCTTTAGATAGTGAAATTGATGATTGTTTTATACTTAACAATGAGACTAGACATTCCCATAATAAAAATGCATTTCCACTAGTGCTCTTTTTCTCATACACACTACTAGCCCAATCAACATCTATATATAAAATTAGTTCAAATCCTTTATTCCTTGGATACCGTAATCCAAAGTCTAATGTGCCCTTAAGATATATAAATATTCTGTTGACAACCATCGCATGTGATTCCTTCGGAGATGATTGAACTATTTCCACCATTCCTATTGCCTGTATGATATTAGGTCTAGATGTAGTTAAATATAGTAGGTTCCCAACCATAGATATGTAGAGACTTGAATTTACAGAAGGTGACTCATCTTCCTTGCTAAGTTTGCAACTAGTTGTCACTGGAGTGCTATCAGGTGCACTTTCATCCATTCGAAACATTTTAAGTATCTCTTTCATGTATTTGTATTGAGTAATAAAAATTCCTTTCGGTGAATGAGTGATTTGAAGTCCAAGGTAAAAATTTAACTCTCCAACCATAGACATTTCAAAATCTTTTGAAATTTCTTGAGAAAATTTGTAACTTGATTCATCATTGTTGTAGCCAAATATGATGTCATCCACATAGACCATTGTGACTAAAAAACTATCTTTTTCAATTACAAGATAAATATTGTTGTTAGACATGCCTCTTTTGAATCATTGTTGCAACAGGTACTTATCTAGTCTTGCATACCATGCTTTGGGTTCTTGTTTAAGTCCATAGAGTGCCTTCTTCAATCTATACACTTGTTTTTATTTTCTTGGTTGTTCAAATACTACTATTTTTTTTGTGTAGACTTCTTATTTTAGGTCTCCATTAAGAAATGCATACTTTACATCCATATGATATACTTTGAAATTATTAAAACATGTGTATGCTAGAAATAATCTTATGGCTTCCATTCTTGCAACTGGATCAAAGGTTTCTTCAAAGTCAATCCCTTCTACTTGTGCATATCCTTTGCACACTAATCTTTCTTTACTCCTTATAACTTGACCATCTTCATTAAATTTATTTTTAAAAATCCACTTGGTCCCTACCACATTTTTGTTTTTTGGTCTTGGGACAAGTTTGCAGGTTTGATTTTTCTCTATTTGATCAAGCTATTCATTCATGACTTTGATCCAGTATTCATATTTGTTGGCCTCTACAAATGTTTTGGGTTCTATTAGGGACAAAAATTCTTTTTATGATTCATATGTTAGTTTTCTTCTTGTTTCAACTCCAACACTTTTGTTACTAAGGATTTGACTTTCAGGATTATTTATTTGTATTCTACTTGATGGTGATTTTGTATCTTGTCTTGGTGATTATTCCTCTTCCTTTTATTGTTCACTTTGTGAGTCATCCTCTTGTATTTATTTAATTTCATCATCATCATATCTTATCCTTTCATCAAATTGTGGATTATCTTGAGATTTGATCCCTTTTGTTTTTAGATCATCCACTTTTACATTTTCACTTTCTACAATCTTGTGTAGCCTCATATTATAGAATATGTAGGCCTTTTTGTTGGATGAGTAATAAAGAAATATTCCTTCATCTAATCCAGAACCAAATTTTCCTCGGTTATCAACACCTCTCTTTATGTAATATTTTCTCCCCAAAACTCTGAAGTGTTTAACTAATGTTGGTCTACCAAAACACAACTCATATGGTGCTTTTTTGTGTTTAACTCTAAATTGTGGTCTGTTAAGTATGCAAATTGATGTATACACTACTTCTCTTCAATATATATCTGGGAGTTTGGCTTCATTTAACATGGTTTTGGCTACTTCTTGAACAATTCTATTATTCCTTTCAACAACTCCATTTTGTTGAGGAGTTATTGAAGATGAAAAGTGTATTTTAATTCGATTTGTCCATAAAATTCATTTTTAATACCCCAAGGCCGATCCCTGGTTGTAATTATAAATGTAATAATGGTTATAGGCTAGTGATCCAAGTAATTATAAGCTGGTTGAATTATGTGTTTATTAGGCCAGAGAGCCTAGATGCTAAGGCCAATGGGCCAAATTTTGTATATGTAATTATGTAGATTATTAATAAAAATACATCGTTGTGTGTAGAATGACCATGAAGAAAGATTTATGGGGGACTAAACTCCTCTAGGTTGGGCAAGGGAGGAGGCTAAGAGATTGAGGAAAAAGGGCTAAGCTTAAGATCCTAATAAAATAATATATTATTATTCTAAAATATGTAAAGAGGATATTAATTTATCCTAAGTTCCTTTAGGGAGAGGAACGAGCTCCAAGTGGGGGGAACGTTCTCCTAGAGAGACAATTTTCATCCAAAACACATGCAAATTTATGGGGGGGAATTCTCACCATTATCATGTTCTGACGTTCTCACCATTCTGACCATTCTCATGATTCTCAACATTCGAACCAAGATGGCCATCCGTTACCCCGATTGACCAGTGCACCCAACAAGCACAAAATAACCCTGGAACACCATTGTGGAATTCCTCAAACACCTCGAACCTATGGAACAAGCCAAATTGATACCCTTTCTGCATCGGTACCCTGTGTAGATTTTATCCTTGTACAATATTTACTGCAAACATATTTTTAGTAAAAGAACATAAAAGATACAATGGAAAATACAAACATTACATATAGATTTTTCCCCCGAAAACCAAAACCGGGAAAACCAGCATATTCTATATTCATTCATAGTGTTACAATGTTCACAATACAATATACATATAGGAGCCAATGACATCCAAAACCCTAACCCAATGACCTGGATTAGTCAACAACCCTAATTCCTTAACCGAAAATAGAAAACCATCGACAAAGAAACCATGTGCCGAAAAACCACCTAAATATGTGAAACATTTCCCGAGGTAGAAAAACATTTCTTGGGGGCACTGCCCTCGAACCCCTGCGTAGGGGGCGTTCGCCCACCCACACCCCCGAAGGGGAGGGGGGGGGTATCGTCTGCCCCTCAAACCCCCCTGCGCACCTAGCACAACGTAGACACTACTACTCGTGCAAAGAATACAAGGGGTTATAGGGTTACATAGTCAACAATATAGGGAAATAATTCCCATGGATCCTCTACACCAAGAGAAATTCTCAATGCTCACAGATTTTGTTAATGAATCTGCAACATTCTTCGAAGTGTCCACCTTCATCAACAATAATTTATTTTCTTCAACCATGTCTCTCAAAAAGTGATATTGAATATCAATATGCTTTGTCTTTGAATGATAAGTTGGGTTTTTAACCAAAAAAATTGCACTCTGACTGTCACAATCTATCCTTAAGACTTGTTCTACCAACCCAATAACTGAAAAAAATATTTGTAACCATATTGCTTCCTTACTTGCATGAGTGGCTACCATGTATTCAACTTCTTTAGTTGAAAGTGCCACTACATCTTGTCTTTTTCTCATCCAACTTATTGCTCCTCCAAATAGGTTAAACACATACCCACTTGTAGATCTCCTACGATCCATATCTCCATTCTAGTATGCATCGACAAAGACATTTATATCCACCACTCTGTCAAATCCTGGTCTTCCTTCGTAGTGCAATCCATAGCTAGTAGTGCCATGCAAATACCCGAAAACCATTTTTACTGTTGTCCAATGCTCCTTCCCTGGTTTTGACATATACTTGCTCAAAACACCCAATGCATGTGCAATGTCCAATATAGTATATAGCATGGCACACATTAAACTACCAATTTCACTCGCATATGGAACATGAGACATGTCCTCCTCCTATTATGTCTTGGGACACTGATCCACATATAACTTTACACCAATAGGAATAGGAACCTTGACCGGTTTACATTCTTGCATATTAAACCTTTTCAATATTGTCTCGACATATTTTCTTTGATTTAACCAGAGTTTCCTCTTTTTCTGATCTCTTTTAATTTCCATGCCCAAAATTAAATTTGAAGCACTGAGATCCTTCATGTCAAATTTAGAGGACAACTGAGTTTTCACATCCTATATAATCTCCTTGTTGTCTCCTATCAACAAAATGTCATCCACATACAATACCAAATAGATCAAATGATCACCAATTAATTTAAAATACACACACTTGATCCTCTTTTCTTCTTGTGAAGCCAAGTCCCAACATATAAGTATCAAATTTTTGATACCACATCCTTGGTGATCGTTTTAAACCATACAAGGAATTTTTCATCTTGCATACCAACTCCTTCTTTCTCTTCACAAAATAACCTTCTGGTTTCTTCATACAGATTTATTCTTCCAGATCCCCATGTAAGAATGTTATCTTCACATCCATTTGTTCTACTTAAAAATCAAATGCAACAAAAACAAATAACATAAATCTTATAGAGGTTAACTTGGCAACAGGAGAAAAAATCTCACCAAAATCAATTCCCTCAACTTGGGAATAACCCTTTTCTACTAACCGAGATTTTTATTTCTCCATGTTTCCTTTTGCATTCAACTTCTTTTTAAATACCCATTTGATTCCAATGGGATTTCTTCCAGTCATAAACTCCACTAGATACCAAGCCTCATTCTTATCCAAAGATGCCATTTCTTCAACCATGGCCCTTTTCTAGATATTTCCATCCTCTTTATCCATTTCCTCCCTGAGAGTTCTAGGATCATCATTAGTAATAGACAAAGAAAAATTTGAATGGAAATTAGATGGAGTATACCTTTCTGGTAGCCTTCTTTCTCGAACTGATCTCCTCAATATTGGAGTATGAGGATATTGTTCTTCTGATTCTTGTTCTTCTGTAGAGTCTGACTCATGATCCTTTAAATGAAACTCTATTTTCTTTGGTTCTTCCTTACTTGGTAGGAATTCCTGTTTAACAACATCCTTCATTTCTCTAAACAACACATCTCGGCTATACACTACCTTCTTAGCTTTTGGGTTCCAAATCTTATAACCTTTGAGACAATATTTATATCCAATAAAGATACACTTTTCGGCCTTCTTATCTAGCTTACTCCTATTTTCCTTTGGAACATGAACATATGCATCACATCCAAATATATTGAGATGTGTGAGAGAAGGTTCCTTACCAATCCATACATCTTGTGGAGTATTGTCATCCAACATTGATGAGGGTGATCTATTGACCACGTAACATGCAGTACCCATTGCCTCTACCCAAAATTATTTCCCTAACCCGACACCACTGAGAATGCGACTTTCTTTTTTGATCAACATCATGTTCATCCTTTCTGCAACTCCATTATGCTGAGGTGTATATGGAGTAGTCTTCTGCCTCATGATACCACACTTCTTACATAATTCTTAAAATTCATTCCTACAGAACTCTCTACCATCATCTGTCTTCAACACCTTAATTCTTTTCTTTGTTTGATTCTCAACAAGAGTGTTAAACACTTTAAACCTATCAAAGACATTAGATTTCTTCCTAAGGAAATATATCCAAGTATTCCTCAAGAAGTCATCTATAAATGAGGCATAGTACACAGATTTTCCCAATGATGGGATCAATATAGGTCCAAAAAAATCACTGTGACCTAGATGTAAAATTCCTTCTTCCCTCATTGCATCAAAAGGGAATCTTACCCTATTCTTCTTCCCATATACAAAATGTTCACAGAAATCAAAATCCAGAGAGGATTTAGACATACCTTCAACCATACCTTTACCATGTAGTAGTCGAAGACCCTTCTCTTCGATATGCCCCAGTCTTTGATGCTACAACATAACATTTTCTCTAGAGACTGTAGAAGTTATTTATTCTTCAACTCCAATATCAAGAACAATGGAACTATTACACCCATCACTAATAGTGCTTCCTTGCAGCTTATACAAAGTTCCAAACCAAACTCCCTTCAACAACACCATTGTTCATTGAACCATCCTGGAAGTTTCCTTTTCAAATATTGTTTTTACCCCTGCATCATCCATTTTGCTTACAAAAATAAAATTTATGGCCAAACCTAGGATGTACAGAACACCTGCGAGTGTTCTAATCCTTCCATCTATGAGCCTCAAATTGACTTTTCTTCGGCCTATGATTCTGGTTGTTGAGGCATCACCTAGGAAAACATTTCATCCATCATACATTTCATATTCACATAACAACTCCCTATGGGGAGTCATATGAAAGGATTCACCTGAGTCAACCAACCATTCCTCATGATCTACATGTGTGCTTGAAGAAGACAAGTACACATCCCCTTATTCTTCCTTGGAGGTATTTTCTTATATAGAAGGAGATTTTTAGATCCCTTCTTTTTCTAAAATTTGGATCTACATTGCTTCTTGTAGTGACCTTCTTTTCCACATCTACAACATACCTTTACAAACTCTCTAGGAGATTTAGATCTACCCTTAGACTTATATATCACACTTGAGAACTTAAATCTATTTCTTTCCTGGGAACGTCCTCTTGCAAATAATGTGTTTGTGCTCTATCCTTCCATATCCTTCCATCTCATCTCCCCCGACAAAAAAGATGATACCACTTCATCAAACTTCAAGGAAGTTGTATTACTACCTATGGCTACAACTAGACTATTCCACGAGTCTGGTAAAGAACACAATAAACTGATACATTTATCTTCATCTGAAATTTTAATCTCAATAGATACTAATTGACTTACCAAAGTATTGAATGCGTTCAAATGATCTACCACTGAGTCTCCATCTCTCATCCTCAGGTTATACAAATTCTTTCTCAGGAATAGTTTATTTACTAGGGACTTAGACTGATACAACTTCCCCAACTTATCCCATAAATCCTTTGATGTAGCTTCCTCTGACACATTCAATAATACTGAATATGATAGAGGTAGTCAAATTTTGCTCTTTCCCTTCTGATCCAACTTTTTCCAGTCATCTACTAAAGTTCCTATAGGTGCAGTACGTAGATCTACCACGATGCACTAATATCTATCCACCAACAGATCTTCCATAGATCAAAACTTTTCCCATTAAACTTCTCGATCTCGATCTTTGAATTGCTTGCCATTTATTTTCACCTAAAAAATCAATACCATAGATCTCCCACTGTAAAAAGGCTTATCACAGTCCCGAGCCAAACCTTTGACCATAAAAGTGTCCCCTTGATGCCAAAAACTATTTGATACCAAATGTATATTTTAACCTTGTACAATATTTACTGCAAACATATTTTCAGTAAAAGAACATAAAAGATGCAATGGAAAATACAAACATTACACAGAGAGTTTTCCCCTGGAAACCCAAACTAGGAAAACCAACATATTCTATATTCATTCATAGTGTTACATTTTTTATAATACAATATACATATAGGAGTTGGCGACATCCAAAACCCTAACCCAATGAACTGGATTAATCAACAACCCTAATTCCTTAACCGGAAATAGAAAACCATCCACAAAGAAACCATGTGCCGAAAAACCACCTAAATATGTGACACATTTCCAGAGGCAGAAAGTTTTTCTCGGGGGCACTGCCCTTGAGCCCCCGTGCGGGGGGCATTCACCCCCCTACAACCCCCCTCAAACCTCCCTGCACACCCAACACAAAGCATAAACTACTACACATGAAAACAATATAACACATAGGGTTTCCTTCATTTTGTCCCCATTACCGTTCCCCATGCCTAGTTTCTGTTGCTGCCATCACCATGACCATGTGTTGAGGAGTGGGAGTGAAGAATCAGGTTGTCAGGCCTGTGGATAGAAGAAACAGGTTTTCAATATTGTGATAAACTCTCTCCAAGTGAAAGAGTGTGCTGAGGAGGTGAGTTCTCCTAGATGGAGTCCAGTAGAAGCTACAAAGCTCTGATAATTCCTGATTCGACCTATTGTTGAAGCCCCATAAAGGGAGGTGTAGAAGCCAATGGACTGTGTGCCAATGAAGGTGTACATTGATGGGGTGGGAAAAACATGTGGTGAATGAGAATCTGTGAGTTGTGGGTGTAAGTGGCTCCTTGGAGGAAATCCTTCTTGTTGTACCGTGCAACTTCATGTTGTCCCTACCTAGCCTAGGACTCCCTTGCCCGACGGTGCTTAGTCCCAACTCGAGGGTGACCCACTGCTGAGAGTGATGAGCATCATTGTCTAAGGATGGGATGTTTGTGGAAGGTTTGCACACAAATGGTGTAATTCAATTAAAAGATAAGTACCGATCATATGTTCATTTACATGTTGTGTATCTGTACATGGTATAATGATGAGTATTTCCTGTATATGTTGTGTGATAGCAGAATGTAAATAATCTATTAATTTGTATGTGTTATTGTGTCTTCCGCATTAATGTATGTATGAGAAAAATGTTTATGTCTAGTTAAAAATTGCATATATACATATATATATGTATGTATATGTATATGTATGCATGTATATTTGAGCATGATATCTTTCTAGAGTAGCATGGATTAGTTTGTTGGTGGTTGGGGACATTAAAAATTGGCATCAGAGCCATGGTTTCAATACTAATCCTGGATGGTCCATGTTAGTGGTTATTGAAATAAAGGTTTCAGAGTGAGTTGTTGTCGAAAGGGACAAAATTCAAAGTTCAAAGTGTTCCCGAGTGTTAGGAAGGCACCGTGTGAACACTTGGACTATGTTTAGAAGCTGAGGAGGTGTAACGGATTATGGAATGGCAATAGAGAAAGAAGCCACAACAACCATTGTGTTGGGCTGCAAGGTTTGAAATTGGGGTGTCAGATCTACGTAGGGGAAAAGCCAACTTTTTCCAACTGTCAGATATGGAAAAAGGTGCATGATATTTAACCTCCAATTCCTTCGTACTTCATGACTTTGGAAAATTCTATGTGTTATAGAGAAAAAAAAAGGGGCCGAAGCCCGAAGTTCCAAAGTCCCAGAGTGGATCTACACCATATATCCAGGGAGAAGTGCTTAACCATTGGTTTTGGCCGAAGATATATCAGAACCGTTAGATCAATCTGAAAGAAAGTAAGGTGCAGTGGTGAAAACCAGATCTCAACTGATAGATCTACGCACAAATGATTGTGGGTCATATATCTCACAACAGTGTGGAAATTAGGCATTCAGGAGTAATAAGGTGGGATAGAGTGAAAAATCCTGAAGTCCCGAGGTCCATAGTTAATCCACAATGTTCATAAAAAGGGACACAAGTCGGCAGATTGGCTTGTTAGGGAATTCACCGTTTGGGAGAAACAAGGTGTGATAGAGGGAAAACTCTCGAAGTCCCAAAGTCTGGAGTTCATCCATAACATTCATAAAAGGAGACGCGTGTTATAATATCATCTTGTTCAGGAGTTCAGAGTTCCGAAGAATTGGAGTGTGAAATTGTAAAATATTTTGAAGCCCAAAGTCCCAAAGTAACGTGGTCTACTAACATCACTAGGGATGATGTGGACACATGGGATGTGTGCCACATTTCATTTAGATAAGAACCTATGAAAGAAATAAATGCCAATTAGAACGTGACACTGTCACCCTTCATATTGGCCCATGTTTCCATTTCTAGTATTTCACCATGTGACACTCCTCTTGAGCATGGGTAGTGGGGACCATGATGAATACATAAAGTAGTTAAAACCTCGGGGAAGAATTTAACTAGACTGGGCCCATGATAACTTGAACCTAGTAGATGCGTGGCACCAGATCGTGAAGTCCAGAGACTTGGTACTCCAGAGGAAAGGTGTTATAGTTAGCATTGAGTAGAGAACTCCCAAAGGCCTAAAGGATGGACTAATCTCAATCATTTGTCACAGGGGACACATGGCATCAGATCCCAAGGTCTGAATATTTAACACTCTGGAAGAATTGGTTCATGATTGAGTGGGAGGAAGAAAACCAGTCTTGTAGTGTCGAAGTGACGTGACATGATGACATCACTGGGGGTGACATGGAAGTATTCAGATATTCATGGTTCAACAATTTTTGGGTGTGCAGATGCGAAATCCTCCGAAGTCCAAAAATCTCAAAACTTTGAAGTCCCAGAGCCAGAAATCCTCGAAGAAATGGACGTGATGTGGAATGATGACATCACCTGGGTGATGTGGATCTCCCCTAGGCATGCTAGGTGTCATATGACTTTGTACTTAGAAAAAACTGCAACAGTCCGAAGACTTGGCACACTAGAAGGATTAAGAGTATGGATAGTCTAGAACTTTTGAAGCCCTATGTTTCATAGTAAATATTAGTTGTTGGATAATGGGAAGACAATGATTGTTGATCAACCCCACTTCACGATTTTACCAATTCAACACTCCAGGAGATTTGTTACGATGTGTTTTGGAAATCGTCAATGTCCGGAGTCCTAGAGCTCTTATCTACCGTATATCTTAACAATGAATGTCGACCATAGATCCACCATCCTCCATGAATTTGATAGTTCAAGGTTCTGTGATGTTTTTGATGTGAGGAAAGGGAAACCTCTGAAGCTCTGGAGCCCCGAAGTTTCAAGGCTCCGGAGAAGCGCCCAAATATTAGCACTTGGTCACAACCGTGCTCACATGTGAATTAAGGGCTGAAGAAAAAGGGGCTAGCACCTGAAAGTGAATTGTAGAATAGAACAAGGCTTAGAGATAGATTCGTGGGATTCTTGATCGACTAAGACCCACAAAAAATGGATTATGATATTCTTTTGTTGAATCATATTGTTTAAGTTATTCTGGAGAATTATTAAGTCTAATATCCTGACAAAAATTCGTCTGACTTCATATTTTGCAGAGTTAGCAATTGTCAGAATTGAACAAGATTGTTACACAGTTAAGATAAATGGAGGAGGCACAAGATGCTTATAGTATGGAGGATGAAGTTAGAGGAATGGATGTCCATTTGGGATTTGAAGGAAAAAACGCCAATGGGAATGGAGAAGAAATAGATAAAGATGTGAGCATGATGAAAATCATCAAAAATTTGCAAAAAGATGTCCAAATTCACCAGGCAGATAACGAAAGTCTTAAGATATCCAAGGAGTAATAGGAATAATTCAATATGAAGTTAATGTAGAGCCTATAAATAATTGAAAATAATTTGGATAAGGAAAGTTAATCCAGCAAATAAGAGAACCACAGGTTCCCTGATGAGAAAAGAATATCAAGGAGTGGTAGCAGACATAACCAACACTCCCAAAATCATTCCCATAGGCGAGCACACAGTATCTTAAGTCCATCCCATAGTGTCAAGAAACATAGGAGTTTTGGGGTGGATGAGTTGAAAGGAGAAATGAATAAGATCAAATCTCCTACTTTTGATTGAGAGAACCAGAAGGATGAAGATGTTGAGACATGGTTGCTAGGCATGAGGAAGTACTTCCAATTGAAAAACTATTCTTCTCATGTAGAGGGAAGACTTGAAATCTATCAGCTTAAAGGAAAGGAATCCATATGGTGGGATCAACTGATGCAAGTACAGTGCCTCAGGGAGAAAAATATGACTTGGAAGGAATTCAAGAAACATTTTGAAAATAACTACTTAACCAAGAGATACTATGACAAGAAGATGAAAGAGTTCTTTGAACTTAAATTGGGCAACATGACTATAGATGAATATGAAAGGAGATTTCAAGATTTTTTGAAGTATGTCCCTTTCATTAAGGAGGAGATAGTCAAGATTCATAGGTATCTAAGTGGGCTGCCATATTTTATCAATGACAAAATCCAATATGATGATCCTAAAACTATGGAAGAAACCATAAGGAAGGAAAAATGTTTATATTATTAGCATAAAGGGAATCCTACTTTCCAAAGATATTGGGAAGACAAGAAGAAGTTTAAGGAGAATATGTAGAAGGGAAATAAGACACCATTTTTCAGAAATAGTCCTCAAGGACAACCAGTTTTGAAGGAGCCCAGGATGGCTGAAGTAGGTGGGAAAAGGCCAAGGAAGACACCTATGCAATGTTGGGGCTGTAATGGATATCATAATTATAGATATTTCCCTTGCAAAAGTGGAAAAGTGAGATTTGTTCACAATTTTCAGCAAGTAGAAACAATGGAGGACATGGGCAAAAGAGTACGAAGGATCTATCCATCCCTGGACAACAAGCAAGCATAGTTTCAATCACACGTGATTGAAGTCGAAGGTATAATCAATAACCATGCCTTTACTATTTTAATTGATTTGGGGGCTAGTTATATCTATATAGATCCTAAGGTTGTGGAGCTATTGATTTTACCAAGAAGAAAGCATGGGAAATCTTGGTTGGTGCAGCTGGCTACAGGAGCAAAGAGAAAGGTTGTTGAGTTGGTTAAATCATGTCCACTAGGCATGAATGGACTGAGTACCAAGGAATATTTGAACATCTTGCCTTTGGGATCATATGATTTCCTAATTGGTATGGATTCATTGGACCAACACCATGCCATATTAAACTATCATAACAAGGCATTCACTTACTTGGATGAGGAAGGAAATCGAAGATCAATCCAAGGAATTCCTAGGGTAGTTACTATCCCAGAAATCTCAGCAATGCAACTAAAGAAGTGTTACAGGAAGGGTTACCAAATATTTGCAGCCCATATGGATGAAGCACCTAAGGATAAGGTGACAAATATGGAGGATCATGCAATCCTAAAAGATTTTGAAGATGTGTTCAAGGAGGTACCAGGACTACCCCCAAAGAGAGATATTGATTTATCTATAAATTTAATGCTTGGAGCATCTCCAGTATAAAAGAGTCCTTACATAATGAGTACACTAGAGCTTAAAGAACTGAAAATGTAGCTTGAATAAATTTTAAAGAAGGGGTTCATATGCGCAAGTGTGTCACCTTGGAGAGCCCCAATCTTGTTTTTGAAGAAGAAATATGGGACCCTGATATTGTGCATTGACTTTAGGAAGTTAAATAAAGTAGCTATAAAGAACAAGTATCCTCTACCAAGGATTGATGATCTCTTCCATCTGTTGAAGGATGCAAGGATATTTTCAAATATAGATCTTAGGTCGGGATATCATCAGGTAAGGATTAAAGAGGAAGACATCAACAAGACCACCTTCATGACAAGGTATGGTCATTATCAGTTCACAGTGGTTCCATTTGGGTTATCAAATACATGAGTTTTTTTCATGTGCTTAATGAATGGTGTTTTCCAAGAATATTTAGACAAGTTTGTCATTGTCTTTTTGGATGACATCCTTGTATATTCCAAGTCAGAATAAGAACATGAGAATCATTTTAGGATGGTGTTGCAAGTGATAAGAGAGCATGATTTGTATTCCAAATTGAGAAAGTGCTCATTTTATCAAAACATAATTCACTATTCGGGGCATATCATATCTGAAGAAGGGATAGCACTGGACCCTGAAAATATTGATGCCATTAAAGGGTGGACAACACCAAATAATGTGACAAAAGTCAGATCCTTCATGGGTCTATATGGATACTACAGAAGGTTCATTGTAGGGTTTTCGAGAATATCTCATCCAATCACTTCCTTGCAAATAAAAGGGGTAAAGCTTCAATGGACAAAAGAATGTGAAAAGAGCTTCCAGCAATTGAAGCAGTTATTAACCAGTGCTCCAATTCTGAATATTGCAGATCTAGATGAAGAATTCATGGTTTTCACAAATGCATGCAAAGAAGGACTTGGTGGAGTCCTTAGTTAGACGAATTTGTGATATTTTTTGAATCCAGGAAATTGAAAGAACATGAAATGCTCTATGCCACTCATGATTTGGAGTTGGAAGCCATAGTGCACATGATGCAAACCCCCTACTCTCCCTCGGGGTTGCGTGACCTCGCGGTCAAGGATCTTCGATTTTATGAGACAAATCAGCTCATTGAATCCTTGATGGTCTCACTTTGTAATTAAACACGTGTCCTTTCAAATTTTTGTGTACGTCATATGATACCCACAACCTCTTCCTTTGCGTTGTTGAACTATCAAGTATCAAGCACTAACTCCTCTTCCATTAGCCCTTTCCCATATGTAACCTTAGCCAATGTCCTCACGTAAGAACGTGATTGCGGGGAGACTTAGAATGTTTTCATACCACACCGCTTTTCTCTCTGAAATTCACTATCATTTGCCATGTATCCCTTTGGAAATATCGTGGTTTCGATTGTGGCCCACTCTAAGATTTTAAAAACCCGGTCACTTTCTATCCCCGCTATTAAGCGTGACCATCGATATTATGATCTCAGGCGTTGCCTCTTGATCAATGGTTGAGATATGTCCTATTTCTTCCTTGGTCAACTATCATTTAGTGACCCTTTTCCTCCTTTCACATACACTCCTAGATCTCCATGATATATCGACATTTACCCTCCTTTCAAATTGACGGATACGATTGATTTCGGCCCTTCGGGCTTCGAGAGTTTCAAAATCTTCGCTCTTGATTCCTCTGCAGTACTTCCACCCTAAGTCGATGATATGTCATCACATTTCCCTCACAGATCGACGACTTTGATTCACTTCGACTCTTTGGGATTCAGAAGTTTCAACTGCTGTGACCTCGTTGTTTCTTGGAGTGTTTTCACCTAAATCCCACAGATCTCTGCCACATGTCCTTCTCTATCTCATATCTACGATTCATTTCGGTTATTCGAGATTCAAGAGTTTCAAATCCTGGATACTTTATTTCTTCCAAAGTGTTTCCACCCAAAGTCGATGATCTCTCGATGTTTGTCTCCCTCAGATCGATGACTGTGAATCTTTTCAGCTCTTCCGGACTTTAGAAGTTTCAACTCCTGCAGGTTCGTTTTCTCCCGAAGTTGTATATCTTGCACCACTTGTCCCTCTGGATGATGGATGGTCCCTAGCCTCTTTGATAATTCAACAAATATTCACTCCTGTGTGCAAACAGAGACTTAAAGCTTGTGCGCTTTTCCCAGATCCAACGATTTGGAACGAATCTCGCTCCCCTCCTGGACTGATCTTAACCGATAATTCATGAAATCTTCAAAGGTTCAATCCCTTTGAATATTTATCCTCTCTATCCCTTATGATCTTGATTCCCTTGAGTATTTTTTTCTCCCATGCACTCCTTGCATTCCAAGGATGTTGACAAACTCATATCGAAGAATTTCTTCAAAATAAACTCTTCCCGCACTCCTTGCGCTTCTCTGTTCTGTTTCTTCGACACTTAGTCGCTCCTTGACTCTGTGCACTCCTTTCACTTGGTATAAGTTCCTGTTGTTCCATCTAAACTCTTTTAAGTCAATTCAAGACTCTGTCGACGCATTCCTTGCATACAATATGCACTCCTTGCATACGAGTTCTCAGAAGAGAAACGATTGGATCTTACCCAATTCGTCACAAATTCATATGATCAACCATAAACAATCATACATAAACGAAATGAACTAAAACACACGCAGAATACAACATTCATTCAATAACACCTCAGAATGAACATTGTCCAAGGAATTGGAACAATTTTCTCTGATCTATTCATTCAAGAAATAAATTACATAGTATTTTAGTTCTTCACTACATCTTTCTTTCCTATCTACTACTCTAAGAAAACTCATATCTCTTTTTTTCTCTTCTACTCTCTTCTACTCATTTATTTATTTTCAAGTGGAAAAATTCTTTCTACTCTAGTCATTCAAGAAATAAATTGTATAGTATTTTAGTTCTTCACTGCCTCTTTCTTCTTTTCCTATCTTCTACTCTAGAAAACTCCTCCTATTTCTTGTTTTCTCTGCTACTCTCTTCTACTTTTT
>SNQJ01S0034702.1:172513-186883 GCA_010110895.2 Picea sitchensis
TTTCTGGAGTAGCATGGACCAACCTGTTGGTAGCTGGGGATGTTATTAATTGGTATCAGAGCGTTATCTGGAGTAGCATGGCCCGACTTGGGTGGTCGAGGATGTTACAAATTGGTATCAGAGTGTTATCTGGAGTAGTATGGCTTGACCTGGGTGGTCGGGGATGTTACATCATTGAACTCATTTGAGGTAAATTCTCCTCCATTGTCTGATCTTAGGCACTTTATTTTGATATTAGTCTCATTTTCAACCTATTCTTTGAAGACTTTAACTTTTTCAAATGCTTCTGATTTTTTCTTTGAGAAAGGATACCCAAGTCGTTCTTGTATATTCATCAATGAATAAAATGAATTAATGTTCACCTTTTGTACTTTTAGTTCTTGTTGGTCCACATAGGTTTGTATGAACAAGTTCTAATGGTTTTGATGTAGAATATTCCTTTGTCTTGAATCTTACTTTTGTCTGCTTCCCATGTTGGCAGTGGCTACAAACATAGTTTGAAGGTTTTATAATATTTGGCATGTCTTTCACAACTTCCTTTCTACTAACTTTTATAAAGTTATAGAATATTATGGGTCCCATTCTTGTGTCATATCCAACTTTCATCTATTTGTCCGATGCAACATTTTTCTTCTTCTTCTTTGTTTAAGAGATATACATCACTTGATGTCCTTGGTGCAAGAGTCACTTGTTTTCCCAAGTTTTCTTTTCTAATTTCATATTTTTGAGAGTCAAATATGAGAATGTGTCCTTGATCACATGTTTGGATCACACCAAGGATATTAGGTATCAAATTTTCAACTAGTAGCACATTTTCTACTTTATCTTTGTTATTTCTCTGAGGAGAATAGGCTTCAAATTTTCAACTAATAGCACATTTTCTACTTTATCTTTGTTATTTCTCAGACTGACTGACACCATTTTCAAGTATCTTGGTAAAAGTATCATCTCCAAATATAATACTCCCTTTTTATTTCCTTTTCATATTGAGGAATTTGTTTTGATCTCCTGTCATATGCTTTGAACATCCACTATCAACATACCATTTGCTTCTTTTATTCTTGGAATATAAGGGTACCTTACATTGTGTTTGATTTTCTTCTATTTTTTTTCCTTCCATATTTTTTTATATTTTTCTTCTTGACTATTGGAAATACTTGTCTTCATGGAATGTTTTGATAGTCTACAATTACTAGATTTATCACCATAATTGTTGCATTTGTAGCATTCAATATTGTAATCTTGTAACGGAGAAAATGAATTATAGTTTCTACTCCTTTGACTTCTACTAAAATTTTTGTTCCTATGGCCATATCCTTGAACACTTTTATGATATTTCCTTCTATAATATTTACATTCTAACGCTTTTTGCCCAAAATTATGACAAGAAAAATAATAGCAAATGAAGAGTTGATACCTTTTTGGGAGAGTTCCTCTTGAAATTGTATTCCTTCTATATTCATTTTATTTTGAAGGGAGAGAATATTTATGTTGATTAGAATCAATCTTTATCTTTTCTTATTCATCTTTGAAGGATCTCTAAAGGGAACCTGCATAGTTTTTTGCATTTTTATCACTTTTCTGTATTCTAGATTTTAATCCTTTATTAGTTTCCTTGTGATCGTAACCCAATCCAACCTTATTACTTGATGGTCTTTGACTGTGAAGGATGTCATCCAATATTTTTGAACTACTTTCAAACTTTGAATGGTTATTGCCTTTCTCAAGTTTCCTTCTTAGAAAAACTATTTCAGCCTCTATTTTTTCAGAGTTTTGTTCCTTGTCATTAAGTCGTTTACTTAAGACTTCTTCAATTTTTTTATATTCTTGTAGTTGAGTTTTCAAATAAACAATGATTTGTTATGATTTCTTGATACTTTTTTAAACACCTTCTTCTATTGATTTTTTTTCTTCCTTATAATATAATAATTGTTCTTTTAATGATTTGTTCTTCCTTCTACATATTCTCAGTTCTTCAAGGGAAATAACAAGTTCTCCTTCAACATCAACTTCAAATTTTGGATTTTCTTCATTTTCATAATTATTATCTTCAGTAGTGTCAGTTTGAGTTTCTATTCCCATAAATAGAACCTCTGTATTGTCATGTTCACTCGTGTCAAATGAGATATTGTCTTCTTTAGAATAAATGTTTTTCCTTTTCTTATAGAGTTTATTTTTGTATTGGGATTTACAATTTTTATGTTCTTTTGGGTTGTAAGCTTCTTCATCGTCACTATATTTTTCCTTGGGATAAGGATATTTGAAAGAAAAGTGTCCAATTTTTCCACAGCTGAAGCATTTGAATGGTAAATTCCCTTTGTATTTTCAAGATCCTTTCTTAAGTTTCTTAATGAAGATTTTTTCTTCCTCATTGGATTTGTCTAATTTTATTTCATTCAATACTCATTCATGATTTTTAGTTCCTTTTGAGACTTAAAAAGTTGTTTCACCTTTTGAAGGTTTTTCTTGTCCTATCCTCATTTCACGGGATATGATAATCCCATGTAGTTAATACATTGTGATTTTTTCAAGATTCTCTTTATATTCCAAGGTAGATACTTTGGTATCATATCTCATTGGGAGTGATATTAGTACCTTTTGGACTACTATTTTGTCATCTAATTCATCTCCTAGTCATTTGATTGTGTTGGCAATTTCATCTACTCTTAGAAGATACTGTACATTTTTTTCTTCTTCTTTCATCTTCAATCTTTCAAACTATCCTCTCTACGTTTGAATCTTTTCTTTATTGACTTTATCATATCCTTCATAGACCATTTGTAGTTTCTCCCAAATATATTTTGTTGATTTGCAATGCATGACTTTGGAAAATACATTATTTGCTAATCCACCTAGAATTGCATTTACATCTCTTCAATTATCATTTCAGAGTTTCTTTGCAGTTGTGTCCAAAGGAGAAATTTTTGCTACATCATAACCCTTTATCACAGAAAAGCAGAGATCAAATCCCAGTTCCATTAGGTAACTTCTCATTCTTATACTCCAAAATGCATAGTTATGTCCTTCTAATAATGAAGCTATGTTTGAGGACATCTCTTCTTGTTGACCCATTGTGGTTTCTTAGAATCTTCCTTCTAGTGATTAGAATATGATGAAGAAACATGCTCTGATACCAATTTTCAGAATATTGTTTGATACTGAGAGGGGTTGTGAATCAATATTATACCTTTTTCCACAATTTAAAACCACTTCATTATTAATTTTATCAAATCAAAACAAATGATCAATGGAAAGTTACATTACATAAAAATTTAACGTGGAAACCCCAAAAGTAACAAATTTTATTCTTATTTTTAGTAAAGATTAAATTTAATTTATGAGATCCAACTCAAAGAAAACACCAATTCTCTGTTTTACTAGCACCAAGTAGAAGGAGGTTGCAACCCCTCTAGATTTTACTAGCATTGACTAACCTGGTTTACCATCTTCAATTAGAAGGACGATACAACCTTCTTTATAAGATCCAACCTTCCCTAGCTCCACCCAACCTCTCTTTTTATGATAAGAACTTTGATCTTCAAATATTCATAATATTCTTTTTCTTCAACTGCATATCTCATTTATGTTCTTGGTCTCTGACACTTTTATTGATTAGATTTCAAGACCAAAGACACTCCCTCTTTCAACAAGAATTTTATTTTATATAGTTTTCCAATGGTCATGTACAACTGAACAGTTGAACCTCTTCCATTTAGGAATGTATATATTCATTATAAGTATGTGCATTTTCAATATAAGATATTAATCATACTATTTTAATTAATACAATGTAAATGGACCATTATTCCTTTTAGATCGTTTAGTCATGTTTTCAATTGGGTCAATAGGTTTTCACTATCATGATTTAATTCACTTTTTACCTTACCATAGGTAAATACCACCATGGTTTGAAAATACCATGTGCACATACCATGTGATCTTTCACTTTTACCCTTTTTATTTAAATCCACTTTCACTTTTACCTTTTTCTTTAATCCAATTTCACTTTTACATTTTTCTTTATTCCATTTTCATATTTACTCCTCTTTTACGTAAACTCCACTTGCACCTAACTTTTCAACTTTTGTTATTTATTAAATTCATATTTATATTCAATCCACTTTCATTTCCACTTTTGTGTAAAATCTGTTTCCACTTTTGTATTTATTAAACTGATACCAAGGTCACATTTGTATTTAATCACTTACTAAACTTTGAAATATATTTGATCACTTAGTAACATTTGAAATCAATGACAATTTATTCAACAATTGATTGGTTTAGTGGATCTAACCTTTGGTGGATGCTGGAAATTGTTTTAGTTTGAAGGGTCATCCAACTTCAACCTGGAAAAAATGATGACCAAAAGTTTCTATGGAATATTGAATACCATGTTGATATTATAGAATCAATGTTGTATCAACAAATTTCTCTTTCACTACACTTTGAAATGATAGTGCATGATAAATTATTCAAGAGGGAGACTCGTCAATATTCATTCTATTCATCATGATACTATCTCAACAAAATATAAAATCATGAGGACAAGTCGAGTTGACCAGTCTAGTAATTGAAATCATCTCATTCTTTCATTTTCATTCTTTCATTCTTTCAAGGCACTCGATCAGGCGATCCCATGTATTCTAGTAGTCCACTGTGTTCCTATATATTTTACTGCAGTTCCATGTCATAATCCACTATGGTACATCTTGTCTTCATGTTGACATCAGTGCCAAGAAAATATTTCCATCAAGATCACCATTTTTTCATCCTTTGCATCATCAGTTAGCCTCCTTTTTGACCAATTTTAACTATTCCCGCACATGATTTCTATGCCTATTATCATATTAATGCATGCTTACGAAGATAATGTTCCTAACAAGTTTGATGAGGTAAAATGTTGTTAATATTTACAATTTCCTTTGTTTATTATAATTTGGAAATAATTTGGATTAATATTGTTGATGACAGTTACTTCTAGCTCAATTCCTTCCAAGCTTAAAGAGTTTTATCCACCACAGTTCACTTCCTACTAATCTAGTTCAATTCAAGTTCTCATCAACATCAATTATCATACTTATAATATGGAATTGGCCACATGGTATTTCCATATAGAAGGCTCTATATGGTGATGTTTTCACTAGTTTTCACTTAGGTCCATCAAGCTCAACATTATTCTTTGGTTAACATTTTTAGCCAAACCCATGCCATAATAGCAGAGTCAATTTTGTAGTGTTAATTGTTATCAGATGAACAGGAATATTAAAAATATGGGACATGGTTTTTGTGAATAACGAGCCTATTTATGTTTTTAGGAGGCGACATTCCTAAAAAATGAAAGATCTAGACAATATGAATGATCCTCTAAAATGGATTTTCTTAGAAAATGTTTTTTTGACTGGTTTGAGGACCCATAAGACTTGGATCTATATGATCTTGATCGTAATGTATAAATATTGTTTATGAGAATGTTGATGGGGATTTAAGTGGCATGATATTGAACTACTGTGATTCCATATTTATATTATGAATTAATACAAAGGAGTTATGGTTATTGTTTAGTTTCATGAGTTATATGCTTTAAGTTTATAAGTTTAGTTTTATAATCTTTCTTCCAACAACGTTCACTGAGCTAGGAGGGCCCCATGAGGAGGGGTATTTTTCTAATTTACTTTATGTTGGTATTATTTTCATTATTCAGTTGTGTGATTTATATTTGTTTCTCTTCCATTTCCTGCAATCATTTATTTTTGCTTGCAACATAGGAAGACTAACACATAGTAGTTCTTAATTGAATAAAATAATGTTTGCAACAGTCACAAAAATCGTCATTGATCAGATGATTGAAATACCATGATTTTTTGAATGACAATTATCTACTACGTTAATGATATTATATGTTTAGAATCATTCATGTGGTTTTATTAATTTGTTTTCCTTGTATTTTCATTTACTGTGTTTTTTTTGTAGTTGGACAAAAACTTTGTTTTTACAGCTAAATAGTAAAGAGATTTAATTTTTCATAAATAATTATTTAGGTATATATAATAAGCTAAGGCATGCATATATTTTTCATGCACTTCATCAGTTTATAAACCTCAGGTTGATAATTTAATGTAGCACAGTTCACCAATTGAATTGACTGACATTTTTGGTGCCATTGTCGAGGAAGTGCAAAAAAACATTAGTTTTTATTTTTTATCATTTTAAATGAACATATGAATGAATGTATGGGAAGAGAGACAAGAATACAAGAGGTAAGAACACGCACATTCATTAGAAGTAGAGTTTCAATGAGACTGTCTTCAAACTTTTGAATCATGTTAAGTAGAATCCATGGAAAGACTAACTCATGCCAAATGATAACATGTTGAGAGTAGGGTCTTTATAGAATGAAGTATTCATGACGTAGTGTGTTTCATGGTTTTTGTAGTTTTCATTCAAAACGTAGAAAAATTTCAATTATTTTTGGGTGTTGTAAGGACCCCCATACACTAACCCATGTGCAAGGTAGGGAATATTGACCGACAATAAGAATTCAAGCATGTTCAAGAATATATTGAGTAAATTAAAATTCTACTCAATGATGTCTCTCAAATTCTATTGGTAGTTGGAAACATCTCTACATCTCAGAAGGAGAAAATTATGACAACATTCAGGAACATACATGTACTCTGAGAATTCATAGAAGACCAAAAATTCCATGAGAAACATCAACATGAATACCTAGAAGAGATCAAACAACCATGGGAAACATTTGATGGAGAGAAGACAATAGAACCTGAGATCAAGGAATTTATATCATGAATATCATCAAATTCTTTATGCATTCAAGAGACCAATCAACAAATAGTAGAAGATATTCATGGCATGAAAAAGGAGGACACACAAAGTATTGGTAATCAACGAGTGAACCAAGGGAATCATGACTAGATTGAATTATGGTTCCAAGAACCTATCAATTCACAACATGCCTTCACTTTTCAACAATGTTTTACATCATATCAATCATAGAAGTTGGTTTCTCATATTCTAGTATCTATCAAAGTGTATATTTCAAACCTAAATATGAGCTTATTTGTAATCATGTTATGCACATGGATCCATTGGAAGTACTCCTATAGTTGAAAGATATTTTATTTTTCAATAAGAGTAGGAAAGGGTAGATTAATAAAAAAATAAACAAAATAGTAAACATACAAATAAGTCCATTTGTTAGAACCAGTTTACCAACACAACTGGACATGATTTTTTCTTGAAAACCAAAAAAATGGCAGGAAAAATTATGAATAATTTATGCATGTTGGTCCAATGTTGTCTTATGGTTATTAAAACCATTTTTTTCTATACTCATACTGGATGATGTGGGATCCCTTCAAGCCTTCCTTCCAGCAAGTATTGTCCCATCAACTTCAACATTCTATCTAGGATCAAGATCAAGAGATATTTATTATTCCTTGGAATTGGTATGCCTCAATGACATGTTTCCTTGTTGATAACAGTAGGGATGCATTAATTCATCCATACTATCATATCCTATAGATTACTTGACTCTGACTCATTAATTTGTTTATGATAGGATGCATTATGGTACCTTGACACTCATTGACATAATTGGTGAGTAGTCTCATGTTGGTTATTGACATCCATTAATGGTCGATAATCCAATGATTTATTTCCATTCTAACCATCATCACATCCATTCTCATGGAAATAATTGTACCATGGATTCATATTATGTATGAATATTATGAGATGTTCCAGACACTAATTGCATCCTCTTTCTGTTATGGCAACAATTTCCATTAAAAATCAACTCCAGGCCTTTAGTTTGAGTAGTTTGTTTCCTGTATTATATTTTTCAATGTCACTCATAAACCTCTTCATTCTTCCCAGGGAAATACAGAAAAAAAAAAATCAAGGAGAACAACACCATTCAACATGATCAACAAACATATTTGAAAATTTTATGATTAGCACGATGAATAATTGCAAATGGTGTTATATTTTTTTAGTAGCATCTACAATGTTCAAAATATTAGTACCAACACATCAAATTCAGTACAAACCACCTTCATTGCATAAAATTTGGTCAATATGGAGAAAAGGAAAAGGATTCCAGGTTATTATATCTCTATTCCTATAGTAGATTCTTATTTTCATGTGGTAGTTTTCTCTATTCATGTAGCATAATTCTTGCAACACTTCAATATTCCTATAGTCCTCTCCTTTAAAACTCCAACATGGCTTAAATATCAGATATCGGAAGGATACATGAGGACATGAATCATCCTAGTGTGGGGGAGAAAGATAATTGAGTTATCGATGTCCTTCTATAGTTCTAGATGTAGATTCAGATCTCCAAAACAAAGTCTTCAACATACTTTTTTGGCCCAAGCATCCAAGAACCCAATACTCATATTATTCTCATAATTTTTAGATCATCATGATATTAGAGAGGTAAATTGGAACAACACAATTTTCAAGCATTTCAGTATTCTAAAATTTTAATTATGCCTCATCTTGACAAGCTTTCTTTCAAACAAATATTGCAGAGGATATTTTTACAAGATCGTAGCTTACTTTTCCATATGAAGATATTTTGGGAAAGTTAATTTATGCATTTATAGATTTTCAATGATTACAAATATTTTTTGTAGCTACCAAAATTCCCCTGTAAAGTGTTGTAGAAACCTAATTTCATGTAGCAAACTATTTTCAGGGACGATATTTGTGCATCAATTCCAAACAGATGAGGATGAATTAAAAATTTATGAGACATAGGTTTTGAAGAGAATATGATAATTTTAATATCACGTAGGTGAAAGTTTTAGAAAATTCATAATAAGGGATGCATGGGGATGTTTTATATCTCATGTAATAACAATTACCAGAATTTTTGTAACAATGACAATTATTTTTGTGTAGTAGATTTGTAGTTTTATATGGTTGCATGTGTCCGAAGACTAGATTTTGTCTTGGATATGGTTTCAAAACATAAACATATGGTCATCCACCTATCAACCATGATTTCCAAGATTTTTATAATTTGCACAACTTTCCAAGCATGAATAAAAGATCAATTTTTTATCATTTTCTTTAGCAACAATTCAATAATAGTCAGAAAATTTGGGTAACCTCTTATAGGTCACAACACCTTAAGCATTATCATAAATTCCTATGTTCCTTTGGCTCATACACATAAGTTTCATACCTATGGAATTATACATTTGATTACATGGATCCTACTTTAGTGCAATGTACCAATCTTAGCTCTTACAAAGAAATTCAATCTCCTTTGGTATGGTTTATAACACATGGTTCTCTATTTTCACTTTTTTTCTATGCTTGAAGCCCAAAATGCATCACTCTATATAGTACTCCAAGTATTCATGGATCATTTTTATATCTTCATCAATAATCAACATTCTATAAATCTTAATTACATCCTTTAGTGACATCAACACTCTTCAACAAAAACATTCAGATTTTTGGGTATGATTACTTTTCCATTGGTATTCAAAGATCCAATTCTCCTCAAAATGGCCCAAATTAAATGCTCATTTATGCAAGTATCAATCTTCAAGAGAAATATAGTAACTTGAGGTAAATAATTTTCTAATCCTTCTAATCTATTGAAATAAAGGAAATTTATTATAAAAGAAATACTCTAAGATTGTTATTGCATCCTATGATCATATCTTATAACTATCATATTTACCATATTTTATTGTAATTCTATTCCATTTCATATTACATTATTTCCTACCTTCGATATCATAAACCTACCAATATCCACTATCATTCCCTTGTAACCTCACTATTAACCACTAAGTTACAAATTGTCATTTCGCACGTTAGCGTGATTTAATGTAATAATTATCCCTTCAATTTGATTTTTCCCACTCATTCAAATGAATGTAAGGATTCCATCTGAGCCTCATATGCTCTCAATTTTGAATTTTTTTTCTTATGACCATTGTATCTTTCACATTTACCCAACTAACTGGTTGTGGAGCATTGAAGTAGTATATCCATCTCTTTGCTCATAAACACTTTTAGATTGTGTGAAAGGAGCATGAGGAAACAGGAGGTGATCAACATGGTCCTATATCCATCACAATATTCAAAGGGTTCCCTTAGTATAACACAAGAAAAAATATGTTTACAACCACAACATGTTTCTCTTTCTTTTCCAAATTTAATGGTTATAATGATCATATTGCATTAAAATTCACAAAGGGTTTCGATGGAAAAGTAGAAAGCATTGGTGTTCTTATAATTTGGGTATCAAATAAGATATTGGCTCAAGCCACTAAGTTGTCTCAAGAAGGAGAGAAGTGCTTTACAAATAAACTAGTAGAGAAACATGTATGCGTCTAATCTCTCAAGTTTGTGCATCAAAAGGTTGAATGGAACAAAGGGGTTCTTCATTCATGGATTAGAGAGGAATGGAAAATTATTTTATTTACTCTCCAAAATTACATGATGTGTGAAGGAAGGTATGCAATTACATTTGTATACCAGATTGTATTGTTACTCCATTTTGAATCAGACCTCCAGTTGAATTTTTCTTATTACTTGTGGAAGAGTTTGTGCGAAATCTCTAAGAAGTTTAGTGAAACCCTAGGAACCATTATGGAAACATATATCACTATGGTATCATTAAAAAATTTAGTGAAAAAAAATAAAATCTTAGAAATGCTAATTATATCGACTTCTTAAACTAGGATGGGTTCAATCCATAACATGATGCAATTGTTAGAGAAAATCAAGAAGAATAGAGTATTCATCATAGTCATGGTGAAGACATTATCTCTCATAAATACAAGGGATTCATATCACATCCAAAGAGGACATGTTCAAAGAGGAAAATCATGGGGAGTACTCTAATAGTAGAAACTCCATTAATACCACCAATCGCTCGAAAAATCACAAGAAGCATGGTGAAGAAACATCAACCACATATTGACCAGAACTTAATTATTGTTCCTAAGTAGAGTTTAACTAAGAAAACATTCATTAATTTAGATCTTAACAAGGGAGATATATGATCCAAATTTATAAATGGAAAAAAATGGAATATAGAGTCATCACAAAAACATAGAGGTACAATGAAACTTGACTTCTATTAATAAATGAATTGTGTTGAAATTTAAAAAGAATGCAAAATGAAACAAACTCACTCGAATTGTGGTAGTTGATCTCTGAGAAGAGATGCGATGGCTATGTGCATTGGCCATAACACATTACAATGAGGAAAAAAGGCCCTTTTATCATAAATAAGCAATGAGGAAACCCTAAACATTCACAAACATGACCCTAGGCGACGAAATTCCAAAAGGATTGTGGGCCCTGATGGAGCTAGTTGGTACACCAACTTCCTAGGGTAGTAAATTGTACATGTGATCTCCCTTTGACATGCTTGATATCCCATTGGAAATTTCTAGCTGAAAAGTACACATTCTAGTTGGCCCGTACCATTCCTTTAATTATTGTGTGGGTTTTTTCATTCCTATAAAACATTGTTTAAGGCCTCAAAACGACCCCATAATTTCAAGACCTGAAAAAGTGTATAAAAACTGTCAAAATGGAAAATTGTTCTTTGAGCCAATTAAATAGGTGGGTGGTGTAGCATCCCTAGCCACCTGCTGGGAAATTCCACATCCAAATTTCAAATTTTGATACTATTAAATTTATTAATATGGTATTCATATGAATACAGTTAAGAAGAATAACAATAATAATTTATAAACAAAATTATCATAGATATTCCATAATATAAAACCCATGATTATATACACAGTAAATAAAATAAGCACAGGAAAGACACTTATCTCATGAAATAAACACCAACTACATGCAGACCTTCCACGTTCCTCCCAACCATAGATGACATTGTTCATAATATCAACAGTGGGTCACCCCCGAGCTGGGGATAAGCTCTACCAGAGAAACGGGAGTTGTAAGTCAGTCTAGAGTCTGATAATTTACATAATCTCTTAGTCCAAGGTACCCAGCTACTACAACTAGCCTAAAGTCTCTCATGCCCCACATGTCTGTCCCACTCCAGGAAGCGTGCCTCTTCTCTGATCAAAAATCCCTCGGCTACCCCATTTCCCTTTGAGGTCTTTAGGAACAACTTGGAAATGAAGCCTCATATCCCTGTAGTTATTTCCTAGTGCACCAGGGAACAATTCCAAGTAGGTTCTTTCTCATAGAAAACTACTCACGAGCCTTGTCCCTACTTTAGAAACTTAGAATATATTCATATCAATAATATTTAAGGAATATTAATATAACATTCCATTGGGATTAAGAACCCTTATTCCCATTCCGTTTCTAGTGGACTTTATCCCCCCATACTCATGTGTGGGTCGGTCTGCAACAATGATGTACTTTATTAATAATATGAGTGTTTACATATTATAATAATATGATAATTGGCCTTTAGCATCTAGGATCTATGGCCCAATAATCACATAATCCTTCTGGCCTATAATAACTAGGCTAACCATCCTATAAGATATATTTACATTTACAATTGGGGATCGGACTAGGGCATTACATTCCCCTCCCCCTTATTTATGTGTTATCCTCTATGCATTATATACCATATAAAATTCAAATATTCTTCAAAATTCTCAAAGCGTTTGCTATTGGAAGCTTGTTTTCTTCTTATTACTCTACTTTTCAAGAACCAATTCATGTATTCATATTGTAGTTGGAAGTAATTTTCTCTATTCCATATAGTTGCTTCAAGAAATAATTCATGTCATTGTTCCATTTAACACACCCTCAAGATTATAACTATCATGCCATAAGCATCCCTGAGTTTCCTCTTCCTTGTTTCACACACCCTTCTAGGCTCAGGTATCCCTTCACTGCTACACAGTCCCTTAGTGATCCATCTTTCCCAGGCTTTCACACACAAGGAGAGCACCAACTCATTACTATAACCCCACCAAGGTTCTACATTTATAGGGCTCCAGTGTCTCCAACAATAGTTTTTGTTCCCAAGCATTGCAACTTTAATCAATATTATATGATCTGTATCACACACATACAATCATTATGAGATAATGTTATAAAAATTTCATTTAGAAATTCAAATTTATTTCATAAGGAATTCATTTTTTCCCAAAATATGAAATTATATCTCATAATTTTCTTGGCTATTGCAATATCAGGATGTAGTCTTTCCTATGGATTTCAACAACATCACATCGAATACCACTTTTCCTGTAATGATTGCATCTTACATTTAGCGAATATATTATTAGTGCTTATTGCACAATATACAATATACTTTTATTGTAACAATTTCAAAGTTTACAAAGTCATCTTAGAATTATTTATATTTAATAATGCAATCACAACTAACCATTTATTTATTAACTAGAATGAAATTATCATTCTCTGCATATATATTGTTAGCATCCAAGGTTTTACTTTGTTCATGTGACAGAGCTTTCTTGTGACTACTTTAACTTGCAACTCCCTTGTTGCATTATCTAACAACTCCTGAAATGTTCCCAATCTCATGAGTTAGTAATAATTACATCATTTCATCTGTTAGCATAATCATTTCCCATTAATATTGTATATACATGCATTCACAAAGATGCATTCCACAAATGCATTAAAGCACAACAATTTTATCATGCATAAGTGAAACTCTACCACTTACTATGCATGAGTGCAACTCTTAACGCATATCTATTCAATACACCTTTGCATTGATTTTCAGAATTCTCTATATCTATGTCATGTATCTCACCATTGGTAAATTGGAAAGTTTCTCCAATGCCTTGACACATTTTCCATACACTTCCTATTTCTTGTTGAACTATTTGGATTCCTTCCTTTTCGACCTAAACAATACACCAAGAATATAATTGTATGGTGTTCATTAGTGTTATAAAAAAGGTTGTAGTTCAAGCATTATTTAAAATTAGGATGTTCATTGGATTTTTTTGTGGTACAGAGCATTTCCATAACCAACCATGTCATGGTAGCATACATGACTAGATTTTATAGCATCCATTCCTATAAGAGGGTCATACCATGTATTGCTTTGGTTATTAGCTCATTAAAAAAATTAACATGACATGCTACTATGTCATTATATGAATTCAAAAGCTAAGAAGCTTTTATAATTATTATAGGCCTCCATATTTTACCACACCTAGTGGTATTTTATTCCCATTAATGCATTCAAATAATACAATAATGTGATAAAATAAACTCTGGCTATGGAAATTCTTACGAAAATGTCTTTTAGCAATTATGCAATAAAATTACATAAAACTCATACCTTCATATCTTCCATTAAATAAATTTAATTCTACCGTGGTATTTAATAACAAT
>SNQJ01S0034702.1:186933-199063 GCA_010110895.2 Picea sitchensis
GTCAATAGCACCCGTATACATGAATAGTAACGCATCAATCATCTGTCAATCACATCATAATCAGATATATAAGGTCCAACATCAAAAAGGGTCCAGATCAATTGCGAGCAAGTGTCCTCAAAGAATAAGTGGTCTCAGTGCGCCAGAGCGGGATGTTACATATTCATGGATCATTTTTATATCTTCATCAATAATCAACATTCTATAAATCTTAATTACATCCTTTAGCGACATCAATACTCTTCAACAAAAACATTCAGATTTTTGGGTATGATTACTTTTCCATTGGTATTCAAAGATCCAATTCTCGTCAAAATGGCCCAAATTAAATGATCATTTATGCAAGTATCAATCTTCAAGAAAAATACGGTAACTTGAGGTAAATAATTTTCTAATCCTTCTAATCTATTGAAATGAAGGAAATTTATTATAAAAGAAATACTTTAACCTTGTTATTGCATCCTATGATCATATCTTATAACTATCATATTTACCATATTTTATTGTAATTCTATTCCATTTAATATTACATTATTTCCTACCTTTGATGTCATAAACCTACCAATATCCACTATCATTCCCTTATAACCTCACTATTAACCACTAAGTTACAAATTGTCATTTCGCACGTTAGCGTGATTTCATGTAATAATTATCCCTTCAATTTTATTTTTCCCACTCATTCAAATGAATGTAAGGATTCCATCTGAGCCTCATATGCTCTCAATTTTGAATTTTTTTTCTTATGACCATTGTATCTTTCACATTTACCCAACTATCTGGTTGTGGAGCATTGAAGTAGTATATCCATTTCTTTGCTCATAAACACTTTTAGATTCTGTGAAAGGAGCATGAGGAAACAGGAGGTGATCGACATGGGCCTATATCCATCAAAATATTGGAAGGGTTCCCTTAGTATAACACAAGAAAAAATATGTTTACAACCACAACATGTTTCTCTTTTTTTGCCAAATTTAATGGTTATAATGATCATATTGCATTAAAATTCACAAAGGGCTTCGATGGAAAAGTAACAAGAATTGGTGTTCTTGTAATTGGGGTATCAAATAAGACATTGGCTCAAGCCACTAAGTTGTCTCAAGAAGGAGAGAAGTGCTTTACAAATAAACTAGTAGAGAAACAAGTATGCATCTAATATCTCAAGTTTGTGCATCAAAAGGTCGAATGGAACAAAGGGGTTCTTCATTCATGGATTAGAGAGGAAAGGAAAGGTATTTTATTTACTCTCCAAAATTACATGATGTGTGAAGGAAGGTATGTAATTACATTTGTATACTAGATTGTATTGTTACTCCATTTTGAATAAAACCTCTAGTTGAATTTTCCTTATTACTTGTGGAAGAGTTTGTGCGAAATCTCTAAGAAGTTTAGTGAAACCCTAGGAACCATTATGGAAACATATATCACTATGGTATCATTAAAAAATTTAGTGAAAAAAAAAAATCTTAGAAATGATAATTATATCGACTTCTTAAACTATGATGGGTTCAATCCATAACATGATGCAATTGTTAGACAAAATCAAGAAGAACAGAGTATTCATCATAGTCATGGTGAAGACATTATCTCTCATAAATACAAGGGATTAATATCACATCCAAAGAGGACATGAAAGAGGAAATTCACGCGGAGTACTCTAATAGTAGAAACTCCATTAATACCACCAATCGCTCGAAAACTCACAAGAAGCATGGTGAAGAAACATCAACCACATATTGACCAGAACTTAATTATTGTTCCTAAGTAGAGTTTAACTAAGAAAAAATTCATTAATTTAGAGCTTAACAAGGGAGAAATATGATCCAAATTTATAAATGGAAAAAAAATGGAATATAAAGTCATCACAAAAACATAGAGGTACAATGAAACTTGACTTCTATCAATAAATGAATTGTGTTGAAATATAAAAAGAATGCAGAATGAAACAAACTCCCTCGAATGGTGGTAGTTGATCTCTGAGAAGAGATGTGATGGCTATGTGTATTGGCCAGAACGCATTACAATGAGGACAAAAGGCCTTTTTATCATAAATAAGCAATGAGGAAACCCTAAACATTCACAAACATGACCCTAGGAGACGAAATTCAAAAAGGATTGTGGGCCCTGATGGAGCTAGTTGGTACGCCAACTTCCTAGGGTAGTAAATTGTACATGTGATCTCCCTTTGACATGCTTGATATCCCATTGGAAAGTTCTAGATGAAAAGTACACATTCTAGTTGGCCCATACCATTCCTTTAATTACTGTGTGGGTGTTTCCATGCCTATAAAACATTGTTTAAGGCCTCAAAACGACCCCATAATTTCAAGACCTGAAAAAGTGTAGAAAAACTATCAAAATGGAAAATTGTGCTTTGATCCATTTAAATAGGTGGGTGGTGTAGCATCCCTAGCCACCTGCTGGGAAATTCCACATCCAAATTTCAAATTTTGATGCCATTAAATTTATTAATATGGTATTCATATGAATAGAGTTAAGTGGAATAACAATAATAATTTACAAATTTTTTTATCATAGAGATTCCATAATAGAAAACCCATGATTATATACACAGTAAATAAAATAAGCACATGAAAGACACTTATCTCATGAAATAAACACCAACTACATGTAGACCTTCCACGTTCCTCCCAACCATAGACGACATTGTTCATAATATCAACAGTGGGTCACCCCCGAGATGGGGATAAGCTCTACCAAGGAAAAGGGAGTTGTAAGCCAGTCTAGGGTATGATAATTTGCAGAATCTCTTAGTCCAAGGTACCCAACTGCTACAACTAGCCTAAAGTCTCTCATTCCCCACATGTCTGGCCCACTCCAGGAAGTGTGCCTCTTCTCTGATAAAAAATCCCTCAACTACCCCACTTCCCTTTAAGGTCTTTAGGAACAACTTGGAAATGAAGCCTCATATCCCTGTAGTTATTTTCTAGTGCACAAGGGAATAATTCCGAGTAGGTTCTTGCTCATAGAAAAATACTCACGAGCCTTTTCCCTACTTTAGAAACTTGGAATATATTCATATCAATAATATTTAAGGAATATTAATATAATATTCCATTGGGATTAAGCACCCTTATTCCCTCTCCATTTCTAGTGGACTTTATCCCCCCATACTCATGTGTGGGTCGGTCTACAACAATGATGTATTTTATTAATGATATGAGTGTTTACATATTATAATAATATGATCATTGGCCTTTAGCATCTAGGATCTATGGCCCAGTAATCATATAATCCTTCTGGCCTATAATAACCGGGCAAACCATCCTATAAAATATATTTACATTTACAATTGGGGATAGGCCTAGGGCATTACATTCCCCTCCCCCTTATTTATGTGCTATCCTCTATGCATTATATACCATATAAAATTCAAATATTCTTCAAAATTCTCAAAGCGTTTGCTATTGGAAGCTTGTTTTCTTCTTATTACTCTACTTTTCAAGCACCAATTCATGTATTCATATAGTATTTGGAAGTCATTTTCTCTATTCCATATAGTTTCTTCAAGAAATAATTCATGTCATTGTTCCATTTAACACACCCTCAATATTATATCTATCATGCCATAAGCATCCCCGAGTTTCCTCTTCCTTGTTGCACTCACCCTTCTAGGCTTAGGTATCCCTTCACTGCTACACAATCCCTTAGTGATCCATCCTTCCCAGGCTTTCACACACAAGGAGAGCACCGACTCATTACTATAACCCCACTAAGGTTCTACATTTATAGGGCTCCAGTGTCTCCAACAATAGTTTTTATTCCCAAGAATTGCAACTTTAATCAATATTATCTGATTTGTATCACACACATACAATCATTATGAGATAATATTATAAAAATTTCATTTAGAAATTCAAATTTATTTCATAAGGAATTCACTTTTTACCAAAATATGAAATTATATCTCATGATTTTCTTGGCTATTGCAATATCAGGATGTAGTCTTTCTTATGGCTTTCAACAACACCACATTGAATACCAATTTTCCTGTAATGATTGCATCTTACATTTAGCGAATATATTATTAGTGCTTATTGCACAATATACGATATACTTTTATTGTAACAATTTCAAAGTTTACAAAGTCATCTTAGAATTATTTATATTTAATAATGCAATCACAACTAACCATTTATTTATTAACTAGAATGAAATTATCATTCTCTGCATATATATTATTAGCATCCAAGGTTTTACTTTGTTCATGTGACAGAGCTTTCTTGTGACTACTTTAACTTGCAACTCCCTTGTTGCATTATCTAACAACTCCTAAAATGTTCTCAATCTCATGAGCTAGTAATACTTACATCATTTCATCTGTTAGCATAATCATTTCCCATTAATATTATATATACATGCATTCACAAAGATGCATTCCACAAATGCATTAAAGCACAACAATTGTATCATGCATAAGTGCAACTCTACCACTTACTATGCATGAGTGCAACTCTTAACACATATCTATTCAATACACCTTTGCATTGATTTTTAGAATTCTCTATATCTATGTCATGTATCTCACCATTGGTAAATTGGAAAGTTTCTCCAATGCCTTGACACATTTTCCATACACTTCCTATTTCTTTCTCAACTATTTGGATTCCTTCCTTTTCGACCTGAACAATGCACCAAGAATATAATTGTATGGTGTTCATTAGTGTTAGAAAAAAGGTTGTAGTTCAAGCATTATTTAAAATTAGGAAGTTCATTTGATTTTTTTGTGGTACATAGCATTTCCATAACCAACCATGTCATGGTAGCATACATGACTAGAGTTTCTAGCATCCATTCCTATAAGAGGGTCATACCATTTATTGCTTTGGTTATTAGCTCATTAAAAATATTAACATGACATGCTACTATGTCATTATATGAATTCAAAAGCTAAGAAGCTTTTATAATTATTATAGGCCTCCATATTTTACCACACCTTATGGTATTTTATTCCCATTAATGCATTCAAATAATACAATAATGTGATAAAATAAACTCTGGCTATGGAAATTCTTACCAAAATGTCTTTTAGCAATTATGCAATAAAATTACATAAAACTCATACCTGCACATCTTCCATTAAATAAATTTAATTCTACCGTACTATCTAATAACAATAGAATCTCCCATGCCTCTGTTATAAGCCTTATAATCCACACTTCATATTTATGTTGCTTCCTTCTATATGCAACATTATTAGAAACACTTGCAGTCATGCAATAATTATCTCTTTCCTGGCACAACAACCATCATTAGCAACTTTATAATCATATATATAACAATAGACTACTCCTACTTATCATCATGTTATATATATATATATATATATATATATATACATATATATATATATATATATATATATATATATTAACAAATCTACATTTATTACAACATATCTATATCTATATAATATTGCATCACTAACATGCCCATGAATTCATATGCATTCCATTTTCATGTACTATTTATGGATGTCCAACAAGCCATAACATAATTGTTTCTACAGTAATTGGAACAACCTCTTTCTTCCTGTACCGCTTTTATTTTTCATTCCTAGAAGACTTCAATTATTCTTGGATTCATGTATCATTTTGTTCTCTTACATGGAACCTTTCTAGCTAAACTACTCTTGATCAGTTTTCTATTTTCAGCCATATAATATGTTGATATTAAATTCAATCTTAATTATTTCCTAGATCTACTTGACCAAACACATGCATGACCAAATTACATTACCATCCATGCTCTCATATTGACTTTATATCTTCAAATTCTATTTACTCTTCTAGACCAAACTAGTTTAGCCTTTCTTTGATTGAACATATTAGCCACTCAGCCTCAAACATGACCTACACAGTCAATTCTCGAGCATGTTGCAATGCTACCCAAATGTATATTTTTCCAATTGAGATGGGTTCTCCTCATATTTTATTTCTTTTGCATTCTATACCAAGAACATAATAAGTGTTCTTCTTCATGGTTCCTTATTGATTTCTTTTCAGAAAAATCATTTTCATATTCAATCATTTTGGATTGACATCCCACTATACCTTGGAAATGCACTCATTCCTTTGGAATGTACTCATCATTTTTTTTCATTTTTGTCACAGTTCCTCGAATGTTGCACAAGACTCTGTATAACTTGGTATCCATCTAATGGTACCTTTCCACTATCTTAAATTGCTCTTGAACTTCATCCAATCTCTAATGCAACTAGATTTATGTAATTCCTCTCCTAGGAGTTTGATTGCATCAATTGAGAACCAATTTGCACACTGTATATTTAGTTATGCATCTGTTGGCACTCTTTACTTGTATGCACCTTCATTTGTTCACCCTTGATGTGGTGATATTCATACCATGCTTCCACTGTGCTACTTTTATAACCATGGTGTAAGTACTACCCCTAAACTATGTGATTTTTCTTTGGATATGTTATCCTTATCTCCAAGCATATACTATGTCTTCCTTTATTAAAAGATTGACATATTGCCATATCAATACTTTTTTAAATGTTCTTCCTTTAATGTCTTGCCTTATCTATACATAGGCTTGTTTGGGAGTGAATGAAATTTCTCTATTTCATTCACTATATGATATACTGTTGTGCCTAGATTCCATTGAGCACTCTGATTAACATGAGTGGATTTCCTGTAGTGGTTCCCAATAATTTATGGTTGCACTCAGAATCATACCTTAAAATTATTTAGTCTTGACCTTTGATCATCTTGTGAGTTATTCTTGACATAAAATTTAGTTTGTCAAGTTCATCTGCTCATTCTTGATACCAGGTCGAAACTCTCTCATATTCTATAAAATCATATGTCCATATTCTCATTCTTTGCATCGCCATATGAACCTATGATATATGCATAATCATGTATTGCATATGGTTTTCCCACCTATCATCCCCATTTGATCAACATAATTTTCATTTGGAATTATTTATCTAATCACATTTCTATTGAAAGTCCCTCATATTACTCACTGAGTAAAGTCATCTTCAACTAGTAGCTTCCTCAAGCATTAATTCCCCATTTTGATGAACCAATCCTTTCTTGTTCCTCATACCTGAAAATACCAATTTGATAAAGACAATTTTCTATGAATTATCATCAACCTTAATCTCTACTTGTAACACATTTATTATATAAGATAACAGTTCCAAAATTGTTGGTTAAAATAAGAAGATTATTATTGTAACATATGCACAAGTTTTCCCCTTTATGGTCACCATCAAACTTTTTTTTTGAATTCATGTGAATTCTATTGCATATATAACAATTTTGGATGATTACCTGGACTCCTCAATCCAATACCTTTCCAATGACTACTTCTTTCTCAATTCTGAGGTTTGAGCAGAGAGTTATAGTCATTTTATTACTACCCAAAAACTCCTTTTGATAATCTTTAAGCCCTATGCAAATCTAAGATTTTATTAAGAATCCTTACATTTGGTCCTTTGGAAACTTCATAGGATATCAACTAGGTTCCTTCATGACCATATACTGGACATTCTGGCCAATTTTCACCCCTATCTAGGTACCAGGATGCTAGATACAACATGTTGAAGTTTCGGGCCAATTAGTACTTTTGGTCGTGAATGCTATAGGTACATTTTACCCCCTCCTGTGAATTTTTTATGTGCCCATATTTATAATTTATATCCATTACAATATCCTATGGATGAATATATTTCCATATACTACTCCCGTGCCTCAATCTGATTCTGGAGCAGGAATTTATGACCCTTGGAAATTAATTGGGTCTTAGAACTTACCCCTCGTTGTTTGACCACTAAATCCCTCATACTAAATCCAACCAAAGAATTGTATAAACCATTATAAATCTATGTTCGAGCTCTTTCATTTGAGATAAAATAGTTGTACACCTGATGCACTATTTTCAGGTACCTAAAAACATTGTTTAGGGCCTCAAATATTCCCTGCAAATTTGACACTTGTAAATACCAAAAATTTCCAGTAATTTTCAATCCTTTATTTATATCTTCCTCTCATTTCCTTGACCTAAAACCTCTTACTTCCTTTTCTCCTTCTCTTTCCATTATCTCTCAATGCACTTATCTTTCCTTTCAGTCCCGTTATCTAGCTGCCATGTGGCAGTATTTTATTTGGTCGTAAGTATGGGTGGCTCCCATCCCACACCCATAATTCCCTCATGTGAAGTTTCATTATGTTTGAATCTAATGGTCATCACGTGGAGGTTGTCGGTGGTGATCAATGAATCACATCGTATTATGGCCCCCCTGACCTATCGACCATTAACTAAGGGGGGAGGGCTGGAAACATTAACCAATGTTAAGGACTTCGTGAGGTGGCACACTTTAGTTCATTATGGCCCCCTAGATTGTGGTTAACTTAACCACCCCATACACGCCCACAATCAATGCAGGGTTGACACGTGTCCTACACTCAAGTTTCTGTTGGCCAGGATAACACTGCCTCCGTGGCACTAGTTCTCATGCAACCTTGCACTTCCCACTGCCAATGTGTACCTCCCACCATGTACCTACCACTGCGGAAGTCCATGTGACCAAATTTCCATGCCAGCTGATACATACCCTCCACATTAGGATGATGTCGTTGTACGAAAAAATACCCCAAATTTTCCATTTTTTCTAAAATTTCCTATTTTTCCAAAATGCCCAAAATTTCTCAATTTCAAAATGTTTTTGGGGCCACCATTACATATTTGTATTTAAACTTCAAATGGCTAATTTCATCCCCGTGTATACCAAATTAACATTGGCACATGAAATTCGACACCTTTCTTGTCAAATTTCTTCATAATTCCTCCACCAAAATTGGGAAATTTTCTCATTGTCGCCTAATTATACCAAGCTGCACTACAATCTACAATTCTACCTCAATACCTATAATTCGACTCGTCCACATCAAAATATCCATGAATTACATCAAAAAAATTGGGGCTTTTCCCAATTTCGCTCAATTTCTTCTATGGTATTCTGCAAATGCATAATTTTGACCAATTTCATCCAAACAATTGTCCATTCATCCTCTGTAAAAATCAATTTCTTATGTGTATGGACAATTGACATTCTCCCAAATTCTCCACGAATTGGAAATTTTATTTCACCAATCTCCCTCAAATTGCCATCGATTTCCTGTAACTTCAAATTTTACCAATTCCATATCTGAATTTTCTTAAACATGGATTAAAAAAAATTAAGAATATCTAATCCCTGGACTAAATTTACCAAATTCTCTGTGAATTTAACAACATAAATTGGGGCTTGTTTCCAATTTCACCCAGTTGCTTCTCATTTCACCATAACAATATTATAAATCAAAATTTGACCATCCACAAACCCAAAGTTGTTCATTCTACCAATAAAATTTGAAAATTTACATTCTCAAGTTAAATTTCCCCAACCTACTTGTGAAGTTACTCTCAATTTCACAACTATAATTTCAACAAATGAATTGCAAACTTGCTTTGCAACTATATTTTGGAATTTGTTTCTCTGCGCTCTGTTAATTGGGTTCATGCAGGCTCAGTGTTGAAAAATGGGCTTTGATACCAAATTGTAGAATCCCACATTGTTGGGAAATGCCACACCCAAATTATGAATTATGATACCATTAAATTTACTTATATGTTCTTCATATGAACAGAGTTATGTGGAATAACAAAAATAATTTATAAATGCAATTATCACAGATATTCCATAATCGAAGACCCATTATTATATACACAGGAAACAAAATAAGCACATGAAAGACACTTATCTCATGAAATATAAACCAACTACATGCAGACCTTCCATGTTCCTCCCAGCCATAGACCACACTACTCATAATTTCAATAGTGGATCACCCCTGAGCTGGGACTAAAATATACCAGGGAAAAGGGAGTCTGAATCCAGTCTAAGGTTTCATAATTTGAGCAATATCTTAGTCCAAGGTGCCCAACTACTTCAACTAGACTACAATATCTCATTCCAAAATTGCCTGACCCACCCTAGGAAGTGTGTTGCTTCTCTAATCAACAATCCCTTGACTGCCTCACTTCCCTTTTGGGGCTTCAACAATAGGATAGATAGAAAGTATCAGAGCCCTGTAGCTATTTCCCAATGCACCAGGGAACAAGTCCAAGTAGTTTCTCGCTCAGAGAAAAATACTCACGGGCATGCAAACCTGCCTCTTCAACTCACAGGCCTGACAACCTGCC
Organism: Picea sitchensis; assembly: GCA_010110895.2. Taxonomy (NCBI): domain Eukaryota; kingdom Viridiplantae; phylum Streptophyta; class Pinopsida; order Pinales; family Pinaceae; genus Picea; species Picea sitchensis. The sequence goes on from SNQJ01S0034702.1 coordinate 197,170, forward strand.
TCTTCAATATACAGGCATGACAAACTACCTCTTCAACATGAGGGCATGACAAATTGCCTCTTCAACATATAGTCCTAACAACCCACCTCTTCAACCTACAAAAATAGATAGTAATAGTTTTTATCATAGCATCCCTCTTTGTATGGTGAGAGTGATGAATGAACAATATCGCCCAAACATGGGAAATTACACTATTTCCCCAAAATATATATGCATGTGTCCTTTAATACACATGTCACCCAAGGGACTCCCTTGTGCCTACCTTAGAAACATAGGATATATTTGTATCTATAAATTTAGCTTTAAGTAATATTAATATAGTATTCCATTGGGGTTAAGCCCCCTTAGCTTAGCCCCTTTCCTAGACTCTTAGCCCCCTTTCCATTTCTAGTGGAATTTATCCCCCCATAACCATTTGTGGATCAATTTTCAACAATGATGTACTTTATTAATGATATGAGTGTTTACATATTACAATAATAGGGTCATTGGACTTTAGCATCTAGGCTCTTTGGCTCAATAATCACATAAGCCTTATGGCCTATAATAACCTGGCTCAACCACCTATAAAACATATTTACATTTACAACTAGGGATTGACCTTGGGTATTACAAGTGGCCATCTATATCCACCTATATCAATCCTCTTCCCTTAGGAAGAAATGTTCTCCATTTTTTTGAGTGCCCCCATAAGATGGGGAGAATTCTATTGAACTTGGCCCTAGGTGAGCCACTTTCTTTGGTGTAGGAGCTTCCATGCTTTGACATCCCTATAAATATGGATTCTTTGTTGGAAATTTCCCTTAACCTGTGTGTCCATGAAATTATCACTGGTTTCTTGGTCCATAAATTTAGGTTTTAGATTTGTCGGTCTCAAATGCTCTATTATATTTTATGTGTCCAATAATGGTGGAAAGTATGGTTGAAGCAGGTCCTGATTGAACACAGATAGGTGCAAGCCAAGAAAGGGGGGAATATTTAACTCAAGTTCATTTTCACCCATAGTGTTAGTGATGGTGTAAGTACCATAGATGATTGGAAGAAGCTTTTGATGGGGTCTTGTAAGGTGCTTCTTCTTCAAATGCAACCAAATCTTGTCTCATACCTAAAATGTGTGTGGCACCTAATGTTGATCATGGTGTTGCTTCTACTTAGCATTGGATTTCTGCAAAATATCATGGAAGTTTTGGCAGATGTGTTGAATTTGTTCAATCAACATGGTGGATTTGTCATCCTCATATTGAATATGAGAATATTCTTCTTGTGTGGTCACAAGGGGTACTGCTACATCAATGGGAACCAATGGTTGAAATACCAACCCCACATGAAATATCCTGTGGTTGATTGAGCTATGGGGAGATATGTTGTAGTTGTGATAAAAATAAGGGAGACTCTAATCCCATGTGTCTGGATTCTTGGAGTTGTACATGCACAAGATATGCATGATAAATCGATAGACGAACTCTATTTGGCCATCAGTTTGGGGGTGGAAGGAAGTGGATTTGGTGAGCTTGGTGTTCAACAATGACTAGAGGCTCAAACAAAATGTGCTTAGGAACCTATTTTCTTGATAGGAGATGATGTTATGTGATATACCAAAATGTATCCACACTCGTTCAAATAAGAGCTTGAAAATGGCCTCTATTGTGATACTCTTGTTGCACACTTTGAAAATTTCCATCTTAGAAAATCGATCAACCACCACTAAAACAAAGTCATTTCCTTGTTTGGTGTTAAGAACCAAACATCAATATAGCATAGAAAAATCTCAGGAAAAGTACTCAACGCCTTGAAAAGAGATAATTTCAGATAATAAGCCTCTTCGAGGGGGCAACCTCCTTTTACCCCACTTAAATGTTCAAGTACAAGATGATTCAAAATGAAAATGTATCCT
>SNQJ01S0034703.1:9191-20866 GCA_010110895.2 Picea sitchensis
CTTCTTGAACCATTCATCAATGTAACCTTTCATAGGTGCCACATTGATTTCATGCTAGATTTTAATATTGAACATCTCACCCTCCAAGTCTCGGAGATCAATGGAAATTCCATGTAGTACTTCTTCAATATCTTGAATTTTTATAGAGTAATCCACTATCCAGTTATCTATGGCATTCTCATCATATACAATTATGCCATAGAATTTTTCAATTGACAATCCTTTAAAAATATCAACCTGCTCATCGAACGGTTGTTTTGTTAGGAACAACGAGTTGAGGATCAACTTGGGATATTGGACTTCGTTAGTGATTTTGGATAGGTCCACCTTTGTGAGCCTTTTGAATAGATCTTCTCTCCTTGTTATGTCTTGGTTGCAAGCTTGAACAATGTTGTTCAAGTTCTTTATTTTCTCTTTCCAGTAGGCATTCAACTACTTGATCTAAATTAGAGAGGGAAGGTCCTCCTCTCTTCTCTTTAGATATGACATGTTGGTAACTTTAATACCAAAGGGTACCATGGAATCAATGTATAAACCTTCTTCATTTTTTAGTTAGGCTTGTAGATATTCAAGGCATGTGCCCTAGGGCCAAAAAAAATTATGCTCTTCGAAATTGCCCAATATTTTGTAATCAGTCCCATTCTTTTCTTGATATTATTATCCACATAGCTCCTATTTGATGTGATTAATATTCAGGATCCTTTTATTTTGGTCACGAGCATGGTGGGTCCAACAATTTCCAAAGGGATGGAAAGGATTGGAAGAGGCATCAAAGTCTCTTCTAGTTCCTTAATCCTTTCCTTTAACTTTGTATTTTCTACTTAGAGACTACCAATGGAATTGTCCAATGCATCACCGGTGGATCTATCAATTCTAGAAACATGGGAAGGCCGCATATTTCTTAGGTTAACCTTTGAACGATATTTCCCCTTTTTATTATTCACATCACTCTTCTCAATAATTAATTTTTTAGATTGGTTGTCAAAGAAAACACTCTGAAATGCAAATGATTCTTCTTCATCAAATATATCATTCTCAACAATTTCCAATGACTTATTCTGTTGGGCCATACCTCCTGGATGGTCATTGTTAGGAAACATCTTCTCAATGTTAGCCTCGAGCTCCAGCTATTGATTTCACTTTCGACACAATTCTCTACTTCCTCTTGTACAATGTTTGTCTTCTTCTTCCTTAAAAGAAGTTTATGGGATCTTTCAATTTTTCCTGGAGGGGGGTTCTTGCCTCCTCCGCCACCTAAAATATTGTTGATTACTTGTTTAGATGGGTGGGCCGCTAGAGCACTACTCCAAGGTGTTGAAATCTTGGGTGTAACAGTTGGGGACTAGGCACTCTTCTCACTGGGACCTTTTCCTCTTCGTTTGTACAATTCATTGGTACTTAGTATTGTCTCTAAGTCATTAGCAATGTGGGTAGGATTTCCCAGGTTATTATCTTCTTCTTCTCCTAGAAAAGTATGGATAGATGAATTGCTAAAACCCATTGTCAACATACGTTCCACAAACATTCCATTAGGGTCAAACCCTCTAATCTTTTCAATGTACTTGAGATTCAAGTTGTGGAAGTGGTTTGCGAATTCATCAAGTTTGTTCATATTTTTTAATACGAAATCCCCAACTTTCCAAGGCAAAGCTATGAATTGATTTTTTCATTTTTCATGAAAACATTGCAGCCAAAAGTTATATTTCCTTGCAACTTTTGTAACAAACATTTTTTCGGATATATGGCATGGAAGAAAGGAAGTATTTTCCTTAGAACCGAAAATCCTGATAACATTGTAATTTTCTGTTTGCTCCAAAGTCCCCTTTCTATCTAGGAACTTACTATCCTGAGTGGATATCCTTGGAATGTCTTCTCCAAACAAGAATTCTTTAAGGATGGAGAAAAATTCATTGAAAACTTCATAAAATTGTAGGGAATCTTTGTGCCTCCATAACTCTTGGTACCAAAAGGTCACGGGGTCAAATTCATAATTCACCTTCTTGCATATAGACAATTTAGGAAATCGACAGCAATGCGTTATCACAAAAACCAAATAAGAAGAAAAAGAATTTCTTATCCATTTTATACTGAGATAATTGGGAAGATATTTCAATGGAAATCAACTTCCCCCAATCAAAAATGTCCTTCTCCTTGACATTAAATTATAATATATAAAGAATCATACGGGAAATGCTAGCAATATTTTCTTGGCCCGTAACTCTGGTAAATAACTAGGAGATTTCTAGAAATGGGTTCTTGAACAAGCTGACCTGCAATCTGGTAATATATTCAGGGATGGCCATGGGATTCTCCAAGAATTCAAGTAAGAGATCTAGGTCATTGTCATGTTTTTTCAATAAGTCTCTGTAATCTTCATCGTTTAAGGTGAGTGTTGGCTCTGGGAGTCTCAAAATTTTACAGAATACTTGAGGCGAAAGGGAGACGAGAGAATGGTCTTGGAGTTGAATCATCTGCTGGTTTGGTATATACTTCTCAACGCACCTGGAAACCATCTCCTTGCAGTCAAATACTTCAATAACAAAGACTGCACAAGAAATTTCGGATGTCCAAATTACTTCCTTTTGAGCAGAAGGGGATGAATAATAAGAGTACGCTCTAGACCACTGAAAGTTCTGGTCCTCTAGTCCAAAAATGTTCAAAGTATCTCCACATAACTATTTTCGAGTTGCTACTGCCATAAGTTGATGAGAGCATTCTTTTGTTCCAGATAATATTTGAAATGAGCGCTTGAGAGATATAATATAATCTTCCTCAAATCATTATTTAATGTGGTTTAATGAGAAATCTCCTCGATCCCTTCACCTATTAATGACAATCTTTAAAGGACTTGCATAATGATTTATTAGCATTAAACCATACTAAGTGTATATTTTAAAAAGAACGAAGGTGGCAGGGACGGACGAGAGTTAAATAGGATTTGAGATTTTTGTGAACCCTCGACTGCATAAGATCAAAAATTTGCTAAGTATTATGATGTGGTTGGATGGACTCATGATTCAGAATTTATGAGCAGAACAAAATGAATACAGATTATTAAAATATTCTTAACACAAAATAACAGAGATACAGTAAAACGGATTTTATATTCAATAAGGAAATAAGATGAAACTGTAAAATGCAGCGGAAAAATAGTTTGTTGGAATGGTGGCGACTTATCTCTGAGAAGAGATGTGACGGTTGCGCTCATTCGCAACAAGATGGTTACGATGAGGCTATGAATTCCTTTTACAATAAACAGGAATGTCAAAAACCCTGAACATCCAAAAACCTAACCCTAGGAGATGAAGCATCAAAAGTCATGTGGGGCTCATTTGGGTAAGTTAGTACATCAACTTCCCTGGGCCCCAAATCCCAAAAACTGTCATTTAGGGCCTCAAAACGACCCCGAAAGTTTGGAACCCAAAAAACTGTCGAAACAAAAGCCAAGGTGGAAAATTGTTTTTCAAGCCAGTGGAATCGGTGGGTGGCCACCGATATCCACCTGGATCAATCATGCTTCCTTAGGAAGTGATGGTCTCCATTGCATTGAGTTCTCCCATCAAATGAGGAAATTTCTGTTCAATTTGGCCCCGGGTAAGCCACTTGCCTTGGTGCAAGAGCTGCCCTGATTTGTCGACTCAATAAAGCTGGATCCTTTTCTGTCGAGTGCCCTTGATCTTTATGTCCACAATTTGATCACCGAATTCATGTTGCATATAGTCAAAGTTGATCTCTGTTGGTGTCAACTACTCTGCTATCTTTGAGGTTTCCAATAATGGTGGGAAATATGGCCAAAGGAGAGCCACGTTGAATATTGGATGCAGGCCAAGGGAGGGGGGAATGTTGAGCTCAAAATAATTGTCACCCACAACCTTGGTGATGGTGTATGGCCCATAACGGAGTGGGCGAAGTTTCCGATGGGGCCTTGTAAGGCGTGCTTTATGAAAATGAAACCAAACTTTGTCTCCCACCTAAAACTTATGTGGCACTCGATGTTGATCATGGTGCTGCTTGTACTTGGCATTAGACTTCTGTAGAATATTCTGAACCTATTGGCGGATGTGCTGGATCCGCTCAATGAACTGGGTGGGTTTGTCAACTTTTGGTGGAGCAGAGGACGAGTCGTCCGAGGTGGTCACCAGGGGTAGTGCAACACCTATGGGGCCCAATGGTTGGAATCCCAACCCCACATAAAAGGGGTAGTGGCCAGTTGAGCTATGTAGCGCTTGATTGTAGCTATAATGGACATAGGGAAGACTCTCATCCCATGTGCGGGGGTGTTTTGAATTGTACATGTGCAAGATATGTACGACCATCCAATTGACGACCTTAGTTTGGCCATATATCTGGGGGTGGAGGGAAGTGAATTTGGTGAGCTTGGTATCCAGCAGTGACCATAGGATCGACCAGAATGAGTTGAGGAACCGACTGTCATGGTCTGAAATAATGGTTTATGGGATCCCAAAATGTACCCATACTCATTCAAGGAAGAGCTTGGCAGTGGCTTCTGCTATGATGTTCTTCTTGTAGGTGGCTAGAATCACCATCTTGAAAAGCGATCAAAAACCACAAAAACACAGTCATTTCCCCTCTTGGTAGACAGGAGGTCTGACATGCAGTCCATTGAGATGGATTCTCATGGCCCGTGAGGAGTAGGAAGAGGGGTGTACAGGCCCTGTTTCTTAGTGGTCGGTTTGGAAATAGCGCAGGCGGCGCAATACCTGATATACTTGTTGACATCATGTCGAATTTTCAACCAGTAGAAATGTTTATGCAGCGCTGCTACTATCTTTTCGATGCCAAAGTGTCCTGCCACTCGACTGTAGTGAGATTCCCAAATCAGCTTTGCGCACTCGCTTGATGGAACACAAAGATGGCCCAGATGGCACAACAGCCCATCCTGAAGATGGAAATTAGCGACCACTGAATTGGCGCCCAACATTTGGTAGGTGGTCTAGAAGTCAGGGTCAGTCTCATAGAGGTGGGGCCATCTGAAGGTCTCGCGGCCACGAGAGTCTAGCACTGTGGTGAGTGTTGTGACTGGAGGTCGGCTGAGACAGTCCGAAACTCGGTTGGTACTTCCTATTTTATACTTGATGTTGAGGTGGAACTTCTATAAGTATGTTGACCACTTTTGATGGTGGTCATTTTTCAATTTTCCTTGGGTCTTCATGAACTATAACGGCTTGTGATCGGTGTGGATGATTGTCTCCTTCCCAATAATGTAATGTCTCCACTGGTGGCAAGCTTTCACAATGGAGTAAATTTCTTTGTCGTAATTAGGGTACTTACGGACAACGTTTGATAGTGTCTCACTCTGATAAGCCACGGGGTGGTCATTTTGAGTGAGAATGACGCCCACAACATAGTCTGAAGCATCTGTCTCAATATCAAAGGGATGTTGCAGGTTCAGTAATGAAAGTACCGGGGATGAGCACAAATGCTTCTTGAAGTCATCGAAGGCTTGTTTTTGGGATAGGCCCCACACAATTTTTTCCTTACCGCCACCCATGGTTACTTGGCTGAGGGCCCATGTGATATGAGAGAATCCCAGCACGAACCTGAGATAGAAATTGGTGAGGCCCAAGAAACTCTGAAGTTCATTGAGTGTGGTTGGGGATGGCAAGTCACGGATGACCTGGATCTTGGTTGGATCCACATGCACATCATAATGATCAATGATGTAGCCTAAGTAATGGACCATGTCCACGCCGAAGGAGAATTTTTCCAAGTTTTCATATAGTTTATGTTGTCGTAGGGTGTGCATAACCTATTGAATATGTTGCAAGTGTTCCACCCAAGTCTTGTTGTAGATGAGGATATCATCCAAATACACCACTACAAAAGTATTGGTGAAAGGTCATAGGATATCATCCATCATCCTCATAAAAGTTGTTGGAGCATTTGTCAAACCAAAGGGCATGATCAACCATTCAAAAAGACCTTCTTTTGACTTGAAGGGAGTCTTCCATACATCTGTTTGTTCTATTGGGACCTGTTGGTATCCAGACTTCAGATAAATCTTACTGAAGTATTTGGCCCCCGTGAGTTGATCAAGGAGGTCTTTGATTCAAGGAATTGGGTACCGGTTTCGAACTGTGATTTTATTCAAGGCCCGATAATCAATGCAGAGTCGTCAGGTCCCGTCTTTATTCTACACTAGCATGAATGGGCTCCCACAAGGCGATGAGATGGGACAGATGTGCCCCTTTTGGAGAAGTTCTTGGATCTGCCTCTTGATCTCCTCATTTTCTAATAGAGAGCGATGGTAGAATGGCCCATTGGGTAGTGGTGCACCTGAGGTCAGATCGATGGGATGCTTGACCTGGCAGTGCATAGGTACCCCAGTAGGAGAGGAGAATATATTTGAGTATTCTTCCATGACCTTATCCACTTTCTTCTGTTGTGTGGAGATATCGGTCATAGAGGCCCTCGATGTGGTTGCGATCTTTCACTCACTCTAAGAGAGAATCAAGAAGAAGACAAATTTCTCGGTCTGAGAGATGACCTTCCTGCATTGCTTGGCAGAGATCCAGGAAATAGAACTAGGAGGGACTACCATGGGTATCCTGTATAATTTCGTGTTCAAAGTAATAATAACACTACGAGGCCTAGACTCATATACAACATGACGTTTCCATAAATAAGGTTGGCCCAAAATAACATTACAAAATTCAAGAGGATAAACATCACATAATACCTCATCTTTGAATGGTTTGATGTCATACGACAGTCGACACTATTGGTTGATGCGGAGATCACTTCATTGGCGGAGCCATCCAATAGCGTAGGGTTGTGGGTGCGATGTTGTTGGTAGGGCCAGCTGCTTGATGACCTCTACTGAGATGAGGTTATTCTGACTACCGTTATCAATGATGAAGTGCAGTGGGGTGCCTTTTACCCACATCTTTGAATGGAAGAGTCGATATCCTTCTTATGGCTCGTCTGGTTCACCAGGTTGGAGCTTGGTGGTAGCAACGGTGGCACTGGGTTCCGCATCAATGGTCTGTCTTCCCCTTTCTAATTTTAAATCAGAGTCAGAACCTGCATCTGATTCAGATGCTTTCACTTCCTCCACCAACGACTACTTTGAGTGGTAGTTAGTAGTGTTATGCCAAGGGATCTTATGGAAGTCGCACCATTTCCTGATATCTTTCTTTGTCTTTATGGTGTCCTTCTTTGCTTGCGGCTTAGACTGGTTTTCCTAATACTATCCATATTTTCTCTATCCTTTTTTATGTGGGTTGGGGCTGCCCTTTCCTTGGTGTGCAAGGTATGGAAGATATTTTTGAACTCTAGCATTGCTTGGTCTCTTTCTTGGCACAGTGTGGTCCATTTGGTATACAAGTCGTCATAACTTCCGATAGGGTAGTATTGTTCCTTAATAGCATCCCTGTGTAAATTCTAACCTTGTACAATATCTACTGCAAACAGATATTCAAAAAAAGAATAGAAAAGATATAATGGCAAATACAAACATTACACAGAGATTTTTCCCCTGGAAACCCAAACCGGGAAAACCAACATATTCTATATTATTCATATGATACATTGTTTACAATACAATATACATATAGGATCCAGTGGCATCCAAAACCCTAACCCAGTGACCTGGATTAGTCCAAAACACTAATTCCTTAACTAGAAATAGAAAATCATTGGCAAAAACCATGTGCCGAAAAAACCACCTAAATACATGACACATTTCCTGAGGCAGGTGTCACGTTTCCCGAGGTAGAATTTTTTTTTTTCATGGGCGCTGCCCCTGGACCCCCTCGTAGGGGGCTCCAACCCCCTGCACACCTATTTCATAAACTTAGACACTACTACTCATGCAAATAATATAACACATACCCAGCATTCTCCAACTTGTTGTTTTCTTTGCATACAGGGGGTTACAGGGTTACATAGTCAACAATCCAGGGCAACGATGCCCATGGATCCTCTAGACCAAGAGAACTTCTCAGTGTTCACATATTTTTTTAATGAGTCTATAACATTCTTCAAATTGTCCACCTTCATCAATGATACTTTCTTTTCTTCAATCATGTCTCTAATAAAGTGATATTGAATATCAATGTGCTTTGTCTTTGAATGATAAGCAGGGTTCTTCGTCAGAAAAATTGCACTCTAACTGTCACACTCTATCCTTACATCTTATTGTACCAACCCAAAACCTGAACACAATATTTGTAACCATATTGCTTCCTTACTTGCATGAGTGGTTGCCATGTATTCAACTTCTGTAGTTGAAAGTGGCACTACAGCCTGTCTTTTGCTCATCCAACTTATTGCTCCTCCAAATAGGTTAAACACATACCCTCTTGTAGATCTCCTATGATCCAGATCTCCAACCCATTTTGCATCCACAAAGCCATGTATATCCACCACTCCATCCAATTCCGGTCTTCCTTCATAGCATAATGAGTAGCTAGCAGTGCCATGCAAATACCTGAAAACCCTTTTTATTGTTGTCCAATGTTCCTTCCCTGGTTTTGACATATACCTGCTCAAAACTCCCACTGCATGTGAAATGTCTAGTCTAGTACAGACCATTTCATAGATAAAATTCCCAACTTCACTTGCATATGGAACATGAGACATGTCCTCCTCTTCTTCATGTGTCTTGGGACACTAATCCACAGATAACTTTACACCAACAGGAATAGGAACCATGATTGGTTTACATTCCTGCATATTAAACCTTTGCAATATTGTCTCGACATATTTTCTCTGATTTAACCAGAGTTCCCTCCTTTTTCGATCTCTTTTAATTTCCATGCCCAGAATGAAATTTGAAGAACCGAGATCCTTCATGTCGAATTTAGAGGACAACTGAGTTTTCACATCCTGGATAATCTCCTTGGTGTTTCCTATCAGCAACATGCCATCCACATACAAGACCAAATAAATCAAATGATCATCAATTAATTTAAAATACACACAGTGATCCTCTTTGCTTCTTGTGAAGCCAGGTCCCAGCATCTAAGTATCAAATATTTGATACCACATCCTTGGTGATTGTTTTAAACCATACAAGGACTTTTTCATCTTGCATGCCAGCTCCTTCTTTCCTTTCATAGCATAACCTTCTGGTTACTTCATATAGATTTATTCTTCCAGATATCCATACAGGAATGTTGTCTTCACATCCATCTGTTCTATTTCAAAATCAAATGCAGCATCAACAGATAGCATAAATCTTATAGAGGTTAACTTGACAACAGGAGAAAAAATCTCACCAAAATCAATTCCCTCAACCTGGGAATAACCCTTTGCTACTAACCAAGCTTTGTATTTCTCCACTTTTCCTTCTACATTCAACTTATTTTTAAATACCCATTTGATGCCAATGGGATTTCTTCCAGTTGGCAACTCCACTAGATCCCAAGCCTCATTCTTATCCAAAGATGCAATTTCTTCTTCCATGGCCCTTTTCCAGAGATTTCCATCCTCTGAATCCACTGCCTCCCTGGCAGTTCTAGGATCATCATCAGTAATAAACAAAGAAAAATTTGAACTGAAATCATATGGACTATACCTTTCTGGTAGCCTTCTTTCTCGAACTGATCTCCTCAATACTGGAGTATGAGGATCTTCTTATTTTGATTCATGTTCTTCTATAGAGTTTGATTCATCATCCTTTAAATCAAATTCTATCTTCTCTGGTTCTTCCTTACTTGGTAGGAATTCATGTTTAACAACATCCTTCATTTCTCTAAATACCACATCTCGGCTATACACTACCTTCTTAGTTTCTAGGTTCCAAATCTTATAACCTTTGAGACCATCTTTATATCCAATAAAGATACATTTTTCATCCTTCTTATCCATCTTACTCCTATTTTCCTTTGGAACATGAACATATGCATCACAGCCAAATATCTTAAGATGTGTGAGAGAAGGCTCCTTACCAGTCCATACCTCTTGTGGAGTCATGTCATCCAACGTTGATGAGGGTGATCTGTTGACCAGATAACATGCAGTAACCACTGCCTCTGCCCAGAATTCTTTCCCTAACCCGACACCACTGAGCATGCACCTTGATTTTTCCATCAGTGTCTTTTTTATCCTTTCTGCAACTCCATTCTGTTGAGGTGTATATGGATTAGTCTTCTTCCTTGCTATACCGCACTTCTTACAGAATTATTCAAATTCATTCCCACAGAACTCTCCGCCATTATCTGTCCTCAACACCTTAATTATTTTCTTTGTTTCATTCTCAACAAGAGGCTTAAACTCTTTAAACCTATCAAAGACTTCAGATTTCTTCCTAAGGAAATATATCCAAGTTTTCCTCAAGAGTTCATCTATAAATGAGACATAGTACACATATTTTCCCAATGATGGGACCGCCACAGGTCCAAAAACATCACTGTGAACGAGCTATAAAATTCCTTCTTCCCTCGTTTCACCAGAGGGGAATCTTACCCGATTCTGCTTCCCATATAAACAATGCTCACAAAAATCAAAATCCAAAGAGTAGTTAGACTTACCTTCAACCATACCTTTACTATGTAGTAGTCGAAGACCCTTCTCTCCGATATGCCCCAGTCTTTGATGCCACACCATAACCATTTCTCCAGAGACTGTAGGAGTTTTTTCTTCTTCAACTCCAATATTAGGAACAATGGAGCTATTACACCCATCACTAATAGTGCTTCCTAGCAGATTATATAGAGTTCCAAACCGAACTCCCTTCATCAACACCATTTATCCTCAAACCATCCTACAAGTTCCCTTTTCAAATATTGTTTTTACCCCTGCATCTTCCATTTTTCTTACAGAAATCAAATTTCTGGCCATACCTGGGATGTGCAGAACACCAGGAAGTGTTCTAATCCTTCCATCTATGAGCCTCAACTTGACCCTTCCTCTTCCTATGATTCTAGTTGTCGAATCATTTCCTAAGAAAACATTACCTCCAGCATACTTTTCATAGTCACAGAACCACTCCCTGTGGGGAGTCATATGAAAGGATGCACTAGAGTCAACCAACCATGCCTCATGATCTACATGTGTGATTGAAGAGGCCAAGTACACATCCCCTCCTTCTTCCTTGGAGGTATTTTCTTCTATAGAAGAAGATTCTTCAGATCCTTTCTTTTTATCAACTTTGGATCTACATTGCTTCTTGTAGTGCCCTTCTTTTCCACATCTCCAACATACCCTTACAAACTTTCCAGGAGATTTACATCTACCCTTAGACTTAGATCTACCACTTGACAAATTAGATCTATTTCTTTCCTGGGAATGTCCTCTTGCAAATACTGCATATGTGCTATATCCTTCCATATTCTTATGTATCATCTCCTCCGACAACAAGGATGAGACCACTTATTCAAACTTCAAGGAAGATGTATTACTACCTATGGCCACAACCAGACTATCCTACGAGTCTGGTAAAGAACACAACAAACTGATACATTTATCTTCATCTGAAATTTTAATATCAACAGATACTAACTAATTTACCACAGTATTGAAGGCGTTCAAATGATCTTCCACCGAGTCTCCATCTCTCATCCTCAGGTTATACAACTTCTTTCTCAGGAATAGTTTATTTACCAGGGACTTAGACTAATACAACTTCCCCAACTTTTCCCATAAATCCTTGGTTGTAGCTTCCTCTGACACATTCAGTAATACTGAATCGGAGAGACACAGTCGGATTG